>VUQH01004351.1:11403-23950 GCA_015106775.1 Etroplus canarensis | reverse complement strand
TTATGTACATAAATGATCTCTGTGTGGTCTTACAAAATCTAGATTGCATTCTGTTTGCTGACGATACCAGCCTCTACTGCTCAGGAACAGATCTGGAGCAACTCCTGAATACTGTTAAAAAGAGCTAAGGATGTTGAAAAAATGGTTTGACATAAACAAACTATCAATGAATTTAAGTAAAACTAAATATATTATATTTGGCAATAGGAAAATTAAAAAAGAAGTCAAAATTTAAATAAATGATACAGAAATTGAAAGGGTATCTGCCAATACATTTTTGGGGATCTATATTTACGAACATTTAAATTGGAAAATGCATATTAATAGTGTGAAGATTAAAATTGCTAAAAGTATTGCTTTAATGTGTAAAGTGAGAAACTTTGTAAATCAACAGTCATTATTTCTATTGTATAATTATCTCATTCTGCCATACCTTACTTACTGTGTAGAAATCTGGGGGAATAATTACAAATCAAATATCAATCCAACCTATTTACAAAAGAAGGCTATTAGGATTGTAAATCAAGAAAATTATTGTGAACCAACAAATCCCTTATTTGTAAAACTAAATACCTTAAAAAAACATGACCTTCTTGACCTAAACACAGCAGTTTTGATCTACAAGGCATACAACCATCAGCTTCCTCACAGTATCCAGGAGATGTTCGAGCTCAGAGAGAATCACTATAACCTCAGAGGAATAGGTATTTTTCAAAAAACAAAGGTGAGAACAAATAAAAAAAGTAGATGTATCACCGTTAAAGGGGTAAATTTGTGGAATAGTATAGATGATAAAATAAAAGGGTGTTAGTAAAAATATTTAAAAGAATGTACAAATCTAAGGTTATTGAAAAACATAAAGGACTAAACCAGCTACAGGGGTCCACAAGCCAGTGTACTCCTAGTGCCGGTCCCAAGCCCGGATAAATGGTGAGGGTTGCTTCAGGGAGGGCATCCGGCGTAAAAACTTTGCCAAATCAAATATGCGGATTCATAACACGACTTCCATACTGGATCGGTTGCGAAGAAGAAGAAGAAGAAGAAGAAGAAGAAGAAGAAGAAAAATATAAAGGACTAGTGAACTTGGTTTCGAAGCAAATGATTATACAAGACAACTGTGTGAAATAATGTGAATGGTGACTACCCTTATTTAATTCTTTTGTTTTGTTTTGTTTTGTTTTGTTTTTGTCAATGTTAAGAATAAAACATGTGGTGTTGTTTTTCTTTGATTATGACACAGTTTTATGGTAAGAGGGCCAGGCACAAAAAGTATAAACTTCAGCCTGGGCTCTTTTGGTCTTTGTCTTTGATTTAAATTTGAAAGATTGTATTCTTTCTTTTTATTATTTATTTATTTATTTATTCTTGACAACCAAAAAATAAATAAATAAACTAAACTAAACAGTTTTTCTGACCCTCATAGTCTTGCTTGCAGATCTAATGTGGGGATGACAATTTCAGTATTCTGATTCCCCAAAATACCTCAGAATTCAGTTGGATTGACATTATCGTTGATGTTATGTACAGATGTTCATGATTTAATACTCAGTCCTCCCAATTTCATATACCTTGTTCTTCTTTATTGCCCACCATCTTATTTAAGTGACCAAGTTCTGAACATTATCCACTGTACAATGTCCTTAAAAATATACAATAGAACCACCAAGTCGTAAATGGACATTGTCTATCTTTTAGAACAAAGCATGTGAGGTACTATTTGTTAAAATTAGCTATTGTATGCGCTGTTGCTCTGTCATATTTTGTGAGTTCTACTTGACAACCCTTTGTGTTCTACTTTATAGAAAATAGTTTGACGGTTACATACACAGACTAGTATGTACTGTATCTGCACTTTAGCAAAGCATTCACTCTCCTTGGTTTCACTCACAGATTTCCATTGAAAATCATATTCTTGGCCAGCCTGTTGGCTCCATGAATGGCCTGTTTCCATCACAAGTAAAGGAGCATTCTCAGTGCCTCACATAGCATTAAACTCTCTCAAACTCCCTGAAATCAGTCACTATGTCCCCTCTAACTGCCAAGCTCTCTCTCCCCCTGTCTCTCTGTCTCACAATCTCTAGATCTCTTTCAGTACATCATTTTCTCAGAAGTCATTATCATGCCACTTTACATAATGTAGAAATTCCTTTATGCTTGTTCTGATTAGACTGCCACTATAGAAAGTCACTGTTGTCAAAAAACACAAGAAAGTGGCTTAGTGCTGTGTGTGTTAAAATAGGCCTATGTACATCTATACTGTACCCATATGGGTAGTTAACAAGTGAACATCAAATGGGTTAAAACAAGAAAATATCCTGAGATATACCTGACAAAGTTAGTCTCAATCCCCTAAATCCTGCAGAATTTCATAGACTTAAGGCCAGGCTTGAAAAAATGGAAGCCCAAATGTTCCCTTTCTCGACGTTGAACAGGACAAGCAATGGAGAACATTTCTTTCACGTGTCTCAGAGGTGCTTGGAAAAGAAAAAAGAAAGAGAGAGAGTATTTTCAGAAGAGGCAAAACACTCGTAACCGCTGGTAATATGTTTCTCATGGTGGTGCATTCATAGCAATGAGGGAGGCAAATGCCTTTGGTTAAGCAGAGCTATTTATTCTGTCCCTGGAAACAGTTGAAGAACAACAAAAGTATTCTTAACAAAGAGTAGCACGACCTGATGCTGCAGCCTGTTTTCTTCCCGTCTGCGGTGACTATCCTCCCTCAATGTGGGGGCACTACTGGCACACAGCATACTCAAAAAGCCACACAATAGGCACGTTCAGCTCAAAGAGAACTTTTCAACTATAAAGTTGGAGAACAAACCAAACCAAAACAAGGGACACTGCTAAGTTAATCCTTAAAAGGTTCAGTTTCAGTGTGGGTAAGCTCATGGAAAGAAACAATAACATTGCCAGTTCTGTTGTTTGGATTTGCAGGGCCCGGTGCACATGAATGCCCACTCACATGTACTTAAACTGTAGTTACACACACACACACACCCACCAGAGTACCCACAGTGAACTCTGTCCGATGACTCGCTACAAGCTTGGGAGCAAGTCCAGGATTCAGACTGACAGGGAACAGAATCTGGTGGTCTGGATCTTTTTAAGCTTTTGATTTTCAACCAACAACACTCTCTGTGTTTACTATGGCCCTTGATCATGGAGTTACTGTATTTTGTGTGTACACACACACACACACACACACACACACACACACACACACACACAGAGAGAGAGAGAGAGAGAGAGAGAGAGAGAGAGATACTACATGCAAACTCAGATACCTATGGATTTAGACAAGTGTTTAATTACAGATTAGCTGAATTTTAGTCACTCCTGCTTCTTTCATTCATGTACAACTTATTATGTTATCTTTCCTGTGAAACATAGTTCTCTTTATAGACACATTTGAATAATGCTTTCTGCAATTGTGCATGAAGCTGATACATTTCAAAAACATCAGTTTTGGCTGCAAACTCCAGTAAGAACATCTTTGAGGGTGTACTTAGGAAAAGGATGCAGATGGTATAGTGACTGAACTAAAATGACACACCTTGAACAAAGCCACTAGTATGGCTACTGCTTGTGAAGCTTTTCATAGTGCCTCCTTCTGTAATTAAAATAAATTAATTTTTAAAAAACGCACACACACAATCAAGATACACAGTAACAAAGACAACAGGTTACCTGTGATCAAACCGTCTTTATTTAAAATGTAGAAATGCTTGCACTTGTATTAAAGACTCTAGGAGCAGCTACTGGCTCTTTAAGGCTTATGTTGTTTATTTTGGACTGGCTCTGTGAACTGCCACTTTATGATTAGTTAGTGAGTCCTGTGGGCGTTGCAAAAGATTTTGAGAGTAAAAGAGAACAAAATGTGTCCCTCTCAGGAACCTGGTGACATTTTAGTGGAAATTATTGCCTCCAGGAATATTTTCAGGGTTGCCTGGAGCCCAGACCAATTACTTAGTCAAGAAGTCAGCTGTCATTTCTTTTTATGTGATTGACAGTTATTTTTGTTTTTTTATTTTCTCCTCCTTTTCCATTTCTTTTGGCTTTTTGTGTTATGCAACTCTCTTTCACAGAGCTTTGGAACTTGTTTGTAATTTCCTGCATGCTCAACATTGTCATTTCTCTGATTTTATTGTCTCTATAGCTTCCGGCCAAATCAGTGTATGAAAAAGAGCTTGGAAACAATAGGTGGGAGTCAGAGAGGTCGTGGAACACTCTTTGAAGAACAATGTGATTTGGAGACCTGGTGATAAAATCCCAGTGGTGTACAAGAGCAAGCAGGCTTGCAGTGTCCCAGATTGACCTAGGCCTTCTATTAGCCTCATCAATCTGCTTGTACTGTAGATACACAACAAGAAGATTCAAAACCTAGATGTACAAGGTACAATAGAACAGCCCTTTAAAAGAAGCAAATATCAAAAAGCTCTGTTTTTTTTTTCTTTTAGCCATGTTCTCTGTACTATATATGGCAGTTTTCATCTTCTCAGCTGCTGATGACTAATATCAAAAACTACAGGTGGGAGACAATCCAATGAGTAACTGCTTTGAGCACAAGGTAACTTATTGAGTACTCTTACCAGCTAAAGCCCCGGTCTGAATCCTGGACTTTTGCATCATCACCCTGTGCTACATTTCCTATCTCTACTGCATCTAATGAAGAAAAAATTACATAAAAGTATTTCTTTGAAACCATTAGACTGATTGTCATGACTGTTTGCATTAACATTAGGCGAGATCTATCGTATTGACTATTGTTATCCACTGAGAAACAGTCAGTACCTTTGGCTGCTCCCTTGTATTTTCCCCAAGGGGTCGCACAGGGGATTAGTCCACATCAGTATTTTGGTGGAGGTTTTAGACCAGACTGCCTTCCTGACCCCCCCCCCCCCCCCCCCCCCCCCCACCCCCCACCCCCACCACCGATGGAAAAGCACATAAAGTACTATGATTTTAAAAGAAATCTGAATTTCCCACTATGGTTAATTTATAGTTGGAAAGGTAAAGAATCTCCATGGGTTAGTTGCATGTTTATACACTGAAATGCTAAAAGTTGAAGAATGCAATTCCATGCAATCACATAATGTCTTTATGACTGTGCTGGCATAAGGATATTCAGTTAAGTGTATTCTCGAGTGTGTTTACAGTCCCATTGTTGGGATGAGAAGCAAGTCCATTTAATGTAAATCATTAAATTTTAGTATGATGGCCTTGCTTAGAGTTTGGATTAATTTAAAATGGTTTAGGGTTTGGCAAGTTGTATCAGGAAAACAGTAATGAAGTCTAGATAGAAATGTAATTGTGCATAAGAATGTATTTCTTCTTTCTTCTTCTTCTCGCTCTCTTTGGTGGTCATCTCAGTAGATCATCTGCCTCCATCTCATCCTATCCCTTGCATCCTCTTCTGTCACACCAACCTTCTTCATGTCTTCCTTCACTGCATCCATGAACCTTCTCTGTGCTCTCCCTACTTTTCCTCCTGTCTGGCAGCTTCATTTTTAACATCCTTTGTCCAATATATCTACTATCCCTCCCCTGTACATGTCCAAACCATCTCAACCTTGCCTTTCTTATTTTGTTTCCAAATCACTTAACTGTCAACGCTGTCCCTCTGATGTAGTCATTTCTAATTCGGTTCATCCTGTTTACTCCCAGCAAGAATCTCAGTACCTTCAACTCTGCCACCTCTAGTTCTGCTTTCTGTCTATAAACATACATCATAGCAGGCCTCACTACTGTCTTGTAAACCTTCCCTCCTTCACTCTTGCTGCTGTTCTTTCATCACAAATTACCCCTGAAACTTGTCTCTACCCACTCCACCCTGCCTGCATTCTCTTCTTCATCTCTCTTGTGCACTGTCCATTGCTGTGGATGGTTAACCACAGGTATTTAAACTCATCCACTTTCACCATTCCAAGTGCCTCTCTCTCATTCACACACGTGTTCCATCTTATTCATTTACAAACAGCATAGTCCATGGGGACTCCTGCCTGTCAACCTGTCCAACACCATTGGAAACAAGAAAGGGCAAAGAGCCGATTCCTGATGTAATCCCATCCCCACCGTGAACCCATATGTCACTTCTACCATACACCTCACCACTGTCTTGCTGTACTCGTACATGTCCTGCACCACCTTCACATATTTCTCTGCTACTCCTGACTTCCACATGCAAAATAGCAGTTCCTCTCTTGACACCCTATCATATGCTTTCTCAAGCTCCAAAAAGACATAGTGCAACTGCCACTGACATTCTCTATACTTCTCCATCAGCACTGTCAAAGCAAACATTGCATCTATAGAACTCTTTTCCAACATGAAGCCATAATATTGCTCACTGATCCTTAACCCTCTTCTTAACCTAGCTCCAAAGGCTTTCCCATATCCTAATGGTATTGTTGATCAACTTTATACAGGTGTAAACTGTGTGTAAGAATATAGTCATAGCAGAAAGATATTTTAAACTGGACTACCATGAGTCCAGTTTAAAATTATTTTCATCAGTCAAATTTTACTGTTGTTTAGATTTATGATTTTAATGAACGTGGTCCCTTATATTATATTTTATTACAAATGAGCTGCTTAATTCTTTAATTATTTGTCTAGAAGTCTAACAACAGGCATTAAAATATGTGTGGTTGGAAAGCAGAAGAACAAATGACAATATCAACATTAATCCCCAGCTGCAGTCTGCCAGAAAGGTACAGTGAGTCAGTCTTTCCACAAGGATGCCAAAGATGTTAAGAGTCATGCCAGCAAGAACATGCCTACAGCAAATCAAAATTTATTAAATATTCTATTGTTTAGTTTGGACTTGTTCAGGCTGTTGAAAATATGCAAAAACATCATTTTACATTTCATATACATTAAGGACTGCTAGCTCTTTGCAGCCTGCAGTACAGGAAAATGATTTTGTACTGCTAGAGCTTTTGTTGTTGAAGGTGTAGCTTTTTTTTAAACTGACTATATCCTGAACCTGTCTTTCTGTGCCTGGATCAAGGACACCAAGGCCTAGAACAGCTGAAAAAGCATCTCTGTTATTCCCAAGAAAAATCTACTACAACACTAAAGAAGAAACATCTGCCAAAATAAAGTGCACTTAATGTTTGCCTTAGATAAAGGACTAAAATAATAAGCTCAATCTCATTACGATTATTGCTTTGAAATAGCGGAGTTAAAGTCTCTGGAAGTGTAAACAGACTAAGATATCTCAGGCTCTTATGCAAGCTCACTCTCACCCCCTGGTTATACATGACACACTGGGAAATATCAAATTAAATCTTTAAAAAAAAAAAAAAGAGTAAGGAAAATAAAGAGTGCTATTATTACTTTGGGCTGCTGTATACCAAAGGCCCCCCACATTAAAAAAAAAAGTATGTGAATAGAGAACATGATGTTCCCCATCCCAGAGTGGGGAAGGTTTTCATAGTCAGGCCTCATACATTGCCAGAGGGATGTGTTTTAGACTTAGTCTTGGCAGTGACACATTTTTTTTAAATTACGCTTAATTTCTTTTTTTTTTTTTTGCCTAAATTAAAGTGGTTAAAAGTAACTAAGTACATTTATTCAAGCAGTACAATTTTAGAATAGTTTTTACTTATACTCCACGACACTTATTAGAAAACATATTCAAGAAAGCATCGTAGGTTAGGACAAGACTTAGAGAGAAGATTCTCAAGTGATGCCACAGAAAATAAATAAAATTAACAACCTTTACCTCATACAACACTAACGTATTCTGGGTTAGTGTCACCCGACACTAATGTTGGGTGATTTTCACCTGACTTCAATACGACAAGTTAATGAAGGTTTCCTGAAGGACAAAGTCAAACAAGTCTTTTCAAAATGGATGAGGACACAAGTGGACACTTCTGTTTCTTTTAGATACAGTACATATTAGAACTAAAGTACTGGGCTATCCAAAACTTTCACCTACAGGAGTTTTTCTAACATCCCATTCTAAATCCATCTGCATTAATATGGAAATGATTCACCCCCACCCTCTCAGCAATTATAACAGCTTCTGCTCCTCTGGGAAGGCTTTCTATAAGATTTGTGATGAGTGCCTGAGAGAATTTTTGCCCAATTATCCAGAAGAGCATTTGTGAGGTCGGAGGAGAGGGCATGGCTCACAATTTCCTTTCAAGCTCAAGCCCAAAGACATTAGATGGGTTGAGGTCAGGGCTCTGTGCAGGTCAGTCAAGGTTTTCTACACCGAACTCATCCGGCCATGCCTTTATGCACTGGGGCATAGTCATGCTGGAACAGAGAAGGATCTCCTCCAAACTTACCACAAAACTGGTGGAAAATGTTTTTCTGCCAATATTAACATCAGAGGTTGGAACACTGCAGTTTCTGACTCAGAGCATTTTCAACTTTTAGGCACTATGCACATCGGCACTTGGTGACCCCGCTGTGTAACTTTATGTGGTCTGCCACTTTGTGACTAAGGTGCCATAGTGCCTACACGCTTCCACTTTGCAATAAAATTACATACAGGTGATCGTGCAATATCTAGGAGGGAAGAAATTTCACAAATCGACTGTTGCAACAGTGGCATCCTACTCCAGTGGCACACTTGACTTTAGCGAGCTCTTTAGAATGACACATTCATAAATATTTGTGAAGTCAGACTGAATGGCTAGCTGCTTGATGTTATGGGACTGAATGAAACACCTGAATGCAATGAATAAGAGATGTGTCCCAATACTCTTCCATATAGTGGCACTACACAGCCATCCGTGGTGTGTTTAAGAAGAGGCCTATGCTAATAATAAATAAGTCATCTACTGCATTTCCAAATCAGTCAATGCACTTATGAGTACATTTTTGTTTTCCAAATAAATTTCCAGTATCACATTAAATGGACAAGTTTCAGCAGTAATGCAAGTAATCAAAATAATTCATTTTTCAGTTCATTTGGTCTTTTTATTAGTTCAAGAGAGGGAAAATACAGTTCTCATTTCTCATGGACTACTGCACCTGCACATCCAGTTAAATAGTGCCACCAAGAGGGAGTCATACAACATAGCCACCATGTAAAGAAAGCAGTTTAGTACTCTATATTATTTGCTGTGGCGACCCTTGGTGGAGAACACAAGGGAGCAGCCAAAAGGTACATTCACACTTGTGAGATGTTGATGTAACGGTTACAGATGGCAGACCTACAAATCAAATTAGCTTCAATGAAAGGATATGGTTTAAAATATCAAAAGGACTCATACATATACTGTATTTTATGGTTTTGTTATCAAGTTTAAAAAAAAAAAACAGTGTGCAGTAAACACATTTGAGATTTAAACAAACTTTTAATAAATCTATGTTAATAAGTTTCTGAACAAACAGCCTTAAGCCTTTAACCCAAGGTCTGTGCATCTTTAATTACTGCAGCAGAAAGTAAACAATACAGAAATGAAACCAAAAAAATAATTTAAACTAGCTTGTTCCTTGTGTCAAAAGGATGTAAATTAATGTGAGTGCTTAAACTTTTCTTACAAATTCTTCTAACTACATGTTTGCTATATGTGGTTACATACTGCCTTCTAAATGTGATAAGTTAAAAAACTGAGCATAAATGAAAAGAGGATAAGGAACCAAAATCCAAATCAAGACTGATAATTTCAAATGATTTCAGTGCACCTTTTCTATAGAAAAATCAACCTACTCTACACCTAAAGATTCCCCCTTTTTGCTTCATGTAGCTCAATAGAGAGAACATATAAACACATAGGGTACCCATGGCTCAAAAGGACTAAACTGTCTCTTTATTTTCACGGTACTTGTTGACATTCCCTTTAGAGGTTTATAGTTTTTTTCTGTGAGGTCACCATATAGAGGGGGTGTGCGCTTTTTTTAAATGAACAGTTGATCTGTGCTGTGCACAGGATTTTGACAGTTGCTAAAGAATTATTATAATTCAGAAAAGCAAGGACAACAGGGATATAACAATAACAAGAGATACAAGAAAGAATAAAAGATTTCAGTCACCCTCTACAATCAATCAGCAGCAATCAAGAAAATTTGCATAGGGCAGATCTTGTATCTTATAAGTTGCAGTGCAATCACTCCCACAATGGAAAAATGTATGTTTTGTAAAGGGAAAAAATGCATAAATAAAACATTAAATAAAAAGCCTTCACTAGAACAAGACACAACAGATTAGAAACAAGGCTATTAAGGAATGAAATTAATATTTTTAAGTAAATGTTCCAGATTTAGATACTAATTTGAAGAATTATGAGAAGTTTTAAACAAATGACAGTCTGACAAGGGAGGAGTCGACCATAGAGTTATGGTAAAGTCGGAGCAGGCGGAAACTGTATCTCACACACATATACACACACACTTATATACCACATTCTCAAGAGATGAGAGACATGAACATGCTCAGTCTTCAGATCTCCCATCCAGGATGGCTTCAAAGGTGAAGGGTAGAAACTTAAAGCCCTGGCCTGAGTAAAACTTGTTTTGGAACTCCACCCTATAGAAAAAAAAATAGAAATCAATCAGAAACAATGTCTAAGAAATATTTCACTCAAAAGTCTTGTCGTGCATGCAGTGATGAGAGCTGTCAGCTTGGGTAACGCTGAGCAAAGCAGTAACGGCCGATGACCCCTGCTCTTCATTCCACAGTCTGCATACACCTGCACAAGCTCATGTCTGCATCCTGGGCCAGACACCTAAGCCTCTTCCTTCTGGAAAATGATCAGGCTCTATTTTTAAAAGGCTAATGCTAAGTGATGGCTGGATGACCTTTTAACTGAGGAGCCATGGATATTGCTCATTCCAAAGCCCGCCTGGTGTGACAAAGTAGAATATGTAATATTACATATTATGCATTGTACATAACTTCCTTTATCATTTCTCTGAAAACGTCCCAAAAATACTGAAAACAGCTTTTCTCAAAAGTGTAGAATACATTTCCACATGTTCATTTTTTTAATCCGACATATGCATAAACTCTCTTGTAAATTTAACTATACACCTTTCTACTGTGCTTACTACTTAGCTGCTTACATGAATTGCATGTACAATCATTCAGTATTTCATGAGTAGTGCTTCCAGGCAATACAAGAATCTCTAATAAAGTCAATAAACACCCTTTTTGATAGCGAATATAAAATCTTTGTTGATTTGTGGTACAGTAAGTCACATGATTTCCAGATACAATCATTGGAAGCAAAAAATATTTTGATGGGGGATTTTTATAGCTTCCCTTTGTTTAAAATTACAACTGACTGTCCATGAGGACCATTGTGTGAAAGCATGCTTATCCAGCATATCCGTGTGAAGGACGATTACACAGCCAGGCTCTGTAAATGTGCTAGTGAATTATAAAAATAGCCCAACTTTAATCAAAGCCAAAGACATTTACGAGGAGGCAACAAAGGCTCATCCGTGCCATGCCAAAGGCTGTTCTGCACGCCACACATGCAGCTAAAATGGACAACACAACATTGACAAGAGCAGACTTATTCCAGGCCAGAAGCCAGGAGAGAGAGCAGATGATTGGAAAACTAGTTTGTTGACTAAGGCTCTGAAGTAAATAAAGCTGCAGCCTGCAGGTGGAGCTAGAGCTTTGCCATTTGCAGGGCTGACAGCCATTTGACTTAAGAAAACCCAACTCTTAACACCAACAACAGACTTGGAAATTGCTGAATAAGAAGTCTTATAAAAAGGCAAAGTTTTCACAGGCTGCAACTCAACATGAGACCAGGGCTATTATCAGAGCTATGTACATAAATTAAAAAAAAAAATTGAACAAACCCACACAGAGCAAAACTTACCAATGCAGTCGCAATGCATGCAGAAATGCAGACAGGCCTTCCATAATGAGAAGAATGGCAACTGTGAGAACAGCAAAGAAGTAAAAGACAACAGCTAGAAGGATGAAGCCTCCAAAACTGCGACTAGAAAGGCCAATGCGCATCACCATGGACCACAGCACCTCTGACAACTCTGTATGAGACAAAGTAAGAAAGAACACACACACATTGTTATCACTGCTTTGATCAACTTGAGGGCAAGCATATAAGTGTAAATGCAGATGTCCCCTTCTCATAATGAATGAATATTGGAGCTGGACTAACTTACGTGCATGTGCCAGACTGAGGGCCCAAAGCCTCAGATAGGAAGCAGTGTTGGAGATACAGCCCAGGCAGTACTCTATGGTGTGAATAGCCTGATGCACCGCCACATCCGCAAAGTTAAACTGTGGGTAAATGTTACTGCGTGTCAGTATAAATTCTTAGAAAACAACATCTCTACAACAGCTCCTGAGGTCCACAAAGGAGAAGTCTGGTTTCTTGTGTCTCAATAATAATTCAATAATTGACAGGAAAGCCATTTGCAATAGTAGATTATTAACCCCGAAAACAGGAAGCAGCATCTTCATCATAAGAACCTGTGAACCCAAAGAGTCAGCTGCTTTCCTGATGCCTCATGCACACCACCAAGACTGCAGGGAAGCACTGGCCTACTGGCACACACTGCTTGATGAATCCCAGCCCATTTTCAAAAAAAAAAAAAAAGGAAAACA
>VUQH01004351.1:0-10120 GCA_015106775.1 Etroplus canarensis | reverse complement strand
ATTTATTTTTTTTTTTTTTTTAATTAAAAAAAAAAAATCTAAATAAATAAATAAAAATAAAAAAAAAAAAAAAAAAAAAAAAAAAAAAAAAAAAAAAAAAAAAAAAAAAAAAAAAAAAAAACAGCGGAAAGAAAATAAAAGAGAAAAAGGAGAACAGTTAGCTTGCCCTCTTCATTCAGAACAAAACAATAGCTGTAAGTAAATGAATCTCACCTGTCCTCTGTAGAGTGGTTTATTACTGGGGTCATTGTAGTTGAAGAGGAACATGTTAATGAAGGCAATGAGGAGACTGGGAGCATCCCGGGAAGTGCGTGCATCATACGAGACCCACTTATAGAAGATCAGAATAACTAGGTAGCCAAACAGGCTGGACATGAAGATAATCTCTGGGATGAAACCCAAGTAGATATTCAGGGGCTTCTTGAAATACCTGCAGAAAACCACAAACAGCAATGTTAGATGTGCACAAATGCAAAAAGAAACAAACATAAACTGGAATACATAATTGAACATAGGGATGGAAATCTCACAGGTGGTTGAAGAGGCTTAGACTAACTCCAAACAGCATGTGGATGACCCCCAGGATAACAGACATCTTCATTTTAAAGGAGTTCAGGAATGTCAGCTTGTTGGCAGAAATGCTCCATATCTGAGAGAAAACACAATTCAGTTTTATAAAGTATGTGGGTATCCAAATTATGTGACCTCCACCAATATTTGTTGACTTTAACCAGCAAATTTACAGATTATTTTTTAAATATATACATAAAATCACTGGAAAAGGCACAAGTAACTAATGAGTAATTATAGTGATCAGTTATGAGCATATGCATCTCAAAAAAAAAGAAAAACAAAATTTTTACTGGATCGATGCCAATGGGGTATGGCCCGTTGAATACTCCTTCTACTGTTGGGTCCAACTGCAAAACTGTGCTACCTTTAAGTGTGTCGTCCCTGGACAGAATGAGAACACAGATTAGTTTTCTGACTTGAAATACAGCACAAAAAAAGAAGTCACTGGATAAAGCGCCAGTCAGTGATTACCAGTGAGACTTACGTCCAGTTGCCTCCTTTTTGAGACACAAACATGGGCCTGACGCTCCATCCAGAACCAAATGCATTTAGGGACTTTGAGAAGCAGTCATTGTAAATAATTCCAGTGTACACTGAGAAGATTCCCATCAGCAGGATGATGTAGCGACCCCCAAACACCATGTTGAATATCTGTCACAAAAAAATTATTTAAATTTCATGAGAAAATTATGAAGCTATGGAAACATCACATCCTGTGGAGCTCAGTGTCTACATGTCATCAGTAAGGATGGTGCAGGACTAATGAGATGGCCATGATGGGATCCATACCTCATTGTCATTCTTCTGCGCCATCAGTCTGCTTTCTCTTAACACAAAGTACAGAGCAGCACAGGTCATGAGCACTCCATGGCCCAAATCGCCAAACATGACCGCAAATAGGAAGGGGAAGGTGATGATAGTGTATGGTGCTGGAGACAAGGAGGCAGGCATCATATGAAGGGAGGGTGGTTCAGAATGTGAAACAACAAATGAGTGAAACATGGAGAATTTCCAAACAAGGCGTTAATGGACAATGAGGCAGCTGAAGCAAAAGCCTTTCTCTGGCTGTAATTCGATCCTTAAGCTAGCTGGGTAAACAGACTCTAAAAATCCACTGGCACAAAACAGAAACGTCCACACAAATGACTTAGGTATTGAGAGACAAAAGTCAAAGTTTGCTTACCTGGGTTAATCTCACGGTAGCTGCCAATTCCGTAAGCATCCACAATGTTTTGGAAGCCTGAGGTGAACTTGTTTGTCTTGTTATAGGTCGGAGGTGTCTGTTTGGTCTGCATTCTATTAAGGATGGAAGGCACAGTGGAGCCACTCTTCTCCTGAGAGCAGAAAAAAAGGAAATGTCATGGAACTCAAGCATTTACCTTCTAAAATTATTATTGCTGAAGGCTTTCTATATTTTTGAAGGTTTCTTTATCAAATTAAAATCGATAAAGCAATGTCCCCCCTAGGACTAATAAAGTATTCTGTTTCTGATTAAAATGAATTTGCTTCTCTGTTTTTCTTCAGCAAGGACAT
The DNA here is from genome assembly GCA_015106775.1 of Etroplus canarensis. Lineage (NCBI taxonomy): Eukaryota > Metazoa > Chordata > Actinopteri > Cichliformes > Cichlidae > Etroplus > Etroplus canarensis. The sequence continues at coordinate 8,014 of VUQH01004351.1, read as the reverse complement.
TTTACTTCAGAATTGAGTTTTTGGTGTTGGAAAAAGAAGACTGCACCATGTAGGCACTTTAATATGAAAACAGACATTATGGAAATGGACTAGAAATCAAAACTACAAAGTCTGGAACGAGGAACTTCCTAGACATTTGTAGTGATATTACAAAACTCTACAAATATCATTATGTGCTGATGATGCTGAAAGTTAGCTTTACAGAAATTACAAAAAAAACCAAATCAAGCTGGTTTATCAATTTTTTTGACATTCACTTTCATGTTTCAAGACGAGCAGAAAGAGGATAGCTCAGAGTTAAATTGTGTTTAGAGATAATGCCACATTTTAAAGAGCCAAACGTTTCTTCCTATAGCACATGCACAACCAAAAATATAGCCAATAACAGGACTTAACAGTAAAAAATGTACAGGTATTCTTCCTCCTTTTAAAAACCTGGCCATTTTACATTAAATAAAAACTGCTCCTTGGTTACTCACTGTCCCCCTGCGCAGGGCAAACTGAATGGAATCCAGGTCTGAGATAGGACACCACACCTCAGCAATCAGACATTTCTGAGTGACATCGATGTTGCACAGGTTGAGAGTGTGGTAGATGGCCTTCATCTTCCTCACCTTGATGAACCAAACTCTTACTGTTTTGGCTGCAGCCTGCAGAACCCTCTGCCTGTGATCCTCAGTTTGGTTCAGCACCTTTAAAGGCAGACAAGAGCAGTGATGGTCATGGTCAAAATGAAATCTTTTACATGTTTAAATAAATTCAGTTTGCACACCTCATTGCTTGTGTAAACTGTCTTATTTTGCCTATAAAATCAATGATATTTCCACCTTTCAACAAAATGTGAATGCCACCGAGACTTTTGAATAAAAACTAGTTCATTAATAAAATTAAAGAACCCTGCCAGATTTTGAAGACTGCTCCCAGTGGGAGCTAACAGCCATTCCTGCCCTTATGTTTCAGCTTGCACGATTCAAGAAACTACAAAGGGATCAGGAATCATGGTGCATTTTCTTAATCAGAAATTCACTGACGTATATTTACAGTCATGTGAAAAAGAAAGTTTTCACAAGACTTTATGCAGTCCTCTACAAACCTAAGTACACCCTTACTACTTCCATAGGACATAAGAGGGTAAGCAGAAGCCAGATACTCCTAAACAAATGTACTTGGTTAACTGATCAGTCAGTGTGACCACCTCTACAAAAGCATAATTTTTGGCAATTTCCTGGTCTGATGCATTCAGGTGCGCAGTAACACAATAACACAGTGAAAGTTGAACATGAACTCCTCTGTATACCATTGTATTCTTAAGTCCAACACGAGGCCATCTGTATGACAGCTAAAGCTTGGCCAAAATTGGGCCATGCAACAGGACAATGATCCCAAGAACACCAGTAAATCTACAACAGAAGAGCTGATAGGAATTGAAAAAGTAATACAGAAAATTATTACTTCAAGTTATTGCTGCTAGAGGTGCTTCTACAAGCCGCTGAATCATGCAGTGTACTAGTTTTTTTACATGAATGATCTACTGACTACAGTCCAATAGAAATCAGCACATTCATCACAGATATTTATCCTCTAAAAATACATAAAACCCACTCAAAGTTTTGTGAAATACATTGTCTAGGGGATGTCACAATAATGGTGTATTAATGATAAGCATGATATCAAAAAAGTAACAAAAATTTCATCATTAATGTTCACGTGACAATATTGCAAACATTTGTGTAATTGCTCTTTGTGTATGATTTTCTATAGTTGAGGTTACACTGTTTGACCACCTACATACACTTACCATACAAACACAAAAAACAGAACACAATAAACAACACTGTGGATTAATTTTAATGGTAGCATTATTGCTACAGTATGTTTGTCAAATTTTCTATAGATACTGCAATAATATTATTGTAAGGTTTTTGATATCTGAAGGTAAAATCTCATATATACTGGCAGCCCTAATGGCCAACAGAATCAGAAACCAAGAAATAGCAGCAAGCATTCCTTGATATTCACAGAGTTTATGTTTACCAGCACAAATAGTGAGCATGTTAAAGAACAACAGGGTGTCTAATCCATTTGGCGTTCCCATCAGGGAGACAAAAGATTCACAGGTATGCTGCTGTGTGACTAACGCTTAAAGCCGGCCTCCATGATCAGCAAAGAGAAGGATCATATTTAATCTGTGTTGTCTGCCTACACCCAGAGTCTCACCTGCTGTTCATACAACACTGACATACCATTCTGGTATGCAGCTCTCATACCCAAGAAACAACAAGCATAACACTACATCCACAAACACTAAGATTCACATTCACCATTGTATAGAGCAATAAGAGGGTATATTGGTTGATTTGTCATGCAAAGGGCATGCTGAGCATCGAGCATCTGTCCAGTGTAAGTTTTTTTTCTGTGGCTGTCAGCAATTCATTAATATTCGAGTACATGATACTTTAACACTGCTGACAGAGAAGTAGGAAGTATGTATCCCAGACTACAAAGATCACAACAAATGGGATATGCGATGACAAGATGTAAAACCCCAGCAGGGGTGCATTTATAATTACATGGCCAAGATGCAAGATGAGTGCCATTTGCAAAGCTAAAGGAAGGAGGGATTCCCTTGAGCCACTTTATTTTGCAGCAGACAACTGCTATGGACAGTAGGGGAGTGCACTACACTACAGGCAAAACACCAGTGTGGTTTCCTGTTGGAGGACATGTTATTGCACACATAATGTGCTGTTTTCTTCGTGCCTTATTAGGTTTCCTGCACATCAAAAAAAAATCTTGCTGACAAGGCAGAAACAAAAAGAGAGAACTAACCAGCTCAAGCATGTTTTTCTGTCAGTAAGTGTTAATACTCTGCATGTGTGCATTTACCATCTGAAGGTCATCAATGCGAGCATTCACTCCTGCTAGCATCTCTTTCCTCTCCTGGGGGGTTTCTGGACATGGGTACAATGTTGCTCTGAATCTGGACACAGATTAATAAGTTAATAAGTAAGTAATTAATAAGTTATTTTGGCCAAGAACGCTTCAAGAACAGTATAAATGCCGATGACTCACATACCCCTCACAAATTTTCTTGACTCGATTCTTCAGCTGGTCTCCTTGGAAAAATATGATGAAGACAGACTTGTGGACCTGATCACCCTGTGGAAATGTACATTTTGTTTAGAAAACAAACATCTAACCTGCTTTACGAGGTTTTATTTGTGAGCAGTACAAACCGTAGTTGGGTCTTCCAGAGGATCTTCAATATCTGCCTGCCTGAGGAACACGTTTCCTCTGCAAACTCTCCACAACATCCTCTCAAAGGTGGGAATACGCTCCCTGCCAATGACTCCAGCAACAAATCTATTTAAAAATAATATACCGTTTTATTCATGTTTATAAATATAAAAAGATAAATAACCTCTGCTTCAATTCCAAGACAAAACAGAGGACAATTTTTTATAGTAAAAAGAGAGGGTGGGTTAATCTCACCCTGATCAGCACATCCTTACGACACACCCAAAGAATAGTCAGACAATGACACTGGCTCAGATGTCTTTACCAATACAAATTACATTCGTGTAGACGGACTTTGATTGGATTTTTGCTTTTGGTGACATTCATTGCCACAGCTGGTGTGTGGGAGGTGACTGGCTGTTTGCAACACTCCACTTTCAAGATGTAGATGACAGAACTGCTCAGAACAGAAATCTCCAAGAAAAAAAAAAATTGTCTAGGCCACAAAGGAGACTCACCCCAGTCTGAGTGGAGCCACTCTGACAGGCTCATTGGGGTCCAGAAGAGTAGATGACTCCTCAAGCAAACTGGGATCCTCCATCTACATGACAGTTAAAAATAATCATTAGATCCAGCGGCAATACAGTGTATACACAACATATGAAAACTGCTGCCACGAAACCTCTCAAACCTTTTCCTATTGATGTGTCTGGACAGGAGCACACTAAAAAAGTGTTAGTCCACAAACGTCTCATTTGTGTGCAGACTTTTTTTAAATGAGTGCTCTCAAATCACTGAATTCACCTGAGGACCAAGTTTTCATTAATGCTACAATGAACTTAAAGTAATGGCAGAATTGGCTGCATGCCCGTATCAGAACATCTGTCTTGTAGCACATTACTGTCGGAGGATTCCTCAAATCCTCCAAGTCTTAAAAATATGCTGATCAGTCAAAACGGGTGAAGTTTTTCTGTATTTGTAGATTGAGGAAGAGCAATCCCCCATCTGAAGTCACTCATGTCATGTACCTGGCACCGCTGTGATTTCTTTAATGTTTTGAATTGTCTGAATGTAGGACTAAATAGTTGGGACCAATACTTAAGCAACGGATGTTGATGATTTCCAAACCAAAATATCAGTTTTTGGTGTAGCACGAAGAACAACTTACTCCAGTGAACACTTGCATATTTGGGTTAATGATTCACCTCAATCAAAGCTCATAACAACTCATAAAAAAATGACTCAACGTTGTAAGTTAACCTAGTTTTGCTTGTGAAGGCAATGAAGCAGAATAGAGACTGGACAAAGGTGAAAAGGTAAGGACTTGCTCTGGCAAATGAACAGTGAGCATGGAACCAAAAAAAAAAAAAAAAAAAAAAATCAGTGTAAAGTGTTACACAGCAGTGGAGGTACAATACATCAGCTACTATGAATAACTGGTGTAAATGGAACAGGGCTATGTGAGCAGCCATAAAAACATAAAAGACCATTTGCACAAGCAGTAATCATTACTGCTTGCATTACAGAGACTGTACCAAACACCCCATCAGCACACTGTATTCCAGCAGTGTCCAACAAATTTGCTTTGCGTCTCTGTCACAATAAATATGTTTATAAAAATTTACTGCTGATTCCATAATAACCTTTGCTTCTTAAGTTGCATTTAGTAGTGTCATACATGACAACTGTAAAAATCAGCAATTATAAAAGTTTAAATTCTCTTTCAAGCTACTACAGCGTAAAACTGACAGACTGGAGTACACTGTTTTTTAAGGCCTGTGTATACAAAAAAGCTGACCTCATCAAAAAATTGTTGTGTGCGACGCAGAATGTGCTTGAGCTCAGTCAATTCCAGGAAATTCTTCTTTAGGGCTTCTTGATTGGTGTTTATTTCCTTCAGCTCATTCTCCAGCTTCTCAAATGTGGCCTGTAGGGAAACAATCACAGCGGTGAGTTGAAGGGAGTCAAAAGATGACAGAGCTTGTGATCATCTTTAAAGAGGAACAGCCACCTCTAGGTCAATCATGTCTCTTGGAAAAGGGACTTCAGGGTTCTCTCCTGTGTCGACTATTGGGATGTTGGCCTTCTTAATTTCTTTTTCCACAAACCCTGTGAAAAACAAGTTACATATTTTTCAGAAAAGGGGTAAAAACAAGGACCAATGTGGATGGTAAAGTTTGGCTAAATAATCACCCCCTTAATAAGCAAACTGGGCACTAACTATTGGTGCCTCATTTTGCTGTACAGATTTTTCTTAATGCTTTAAAGGCAGAAAATTAACAAACAGGGGATTCTTGTGGTATAGAAAACTGGATGACATTTCCACTCGTGGCTCCTGCAATTTCTAAAGAAGCCCTCATAAGAAATAATAGTTTGTGCTCACTCAGTTTGCGATCCATTTCCTCACATCGTCGTACTTCATTGACAAACTTTCGCTGGAACACATTCACATCAGGATTTAGCTGCAATCAAAAAAAACAAGAAACACAGTTCAAGTAAGAGTATATAGACAATCCTGTTTGAAATTACACAATTTAAAAAAATAATGATCTCTCTACTCTAACATTAGAGTCTTTTAAAAATCTAAAACTCTTAAGTATAAAAAAAAATGCCTTTGTTTAGTAATTTGCAAAGCGTGTAGCTTCTTGAACTGATGAAACAGACATGCTGATCCACAAAAGCTTCCATTAGGACTTGCCAGGAATGGGTTTTCTCATGCATGGATGACGGTCAGCTGTGAGCACATGATGCACAAGGCATGCACTTTCTCAATGGTGCTACTGACGTGCTAGTTTACCTCACCTCACAGATGCTGATTTGAAAGCTTGATATGGAAAACAACCTTCAAATGGTAGATGTTACAGAAATAATGCTTTAAAAAAATGTACTTACATCACGAAACTGTACCATCCCGATCTCCCCCAGTTCACTGACACAACAGTAGGCAGCTTCTGACTGGAGGAAGAGCTGAGCCAGCGTCATCTCTTCACTTCGGAAGAGCTCTCCCATGTTGCTGAAGGATGTGAGCACTCAGGACCCTTAAATCCACAAATCACCTCAACAAATGAAAAGTCATGAAGTTCATTAGAGACAAATATAAAAAAAAGTCAAGGATCTGAAAGGTTCTGCATTCCACACTTTTTTCCCTGCATGGCACCTTTGTGTCACTAATGAGAGAGGTCTTCACCAGAGATGTGTTAGTTTAACAAAAGTGTGACAAGTTGAAAAAAAAGAAATGAAAAACCAGCCAGGCCTAATGCTGATCCCATGATCAGTGCAGGTATGTAGTCATGGTAAAATACAATCAGATAACTTCTTCCCAGGTTAACAACCATCGAAGCAGAAAACAGTATTTAAAGGAAAAGATTTTCTCTGAATACCCTGCAGCTAAGCACCATAATAACCTCCGGCTGTATAAACGACCACGCAGGGCTTATGTTTGGATTAAAGGGTAGCATGTGACCTGTAGCTGTAGTAAGCTTCGGCAGCTCTATCAAGGCTGGGGGCACATCTAACTAAAATGGTTCTGAATGGAACAAGTATTTACATATATAGCTTCGCATTTAACCCAATCAATGACACCGCAGGCATTCACATCAAACTGGCGATGTAACCACCTGACTCCCGAGGCTTCACCCATCAAGCAGAAACGCCAACAGGCTTCAAGGCATTTTTCCAGGACATCGATCCACCAGGACTATGAACACGGAAAAGCCACCCAGCAAGCGGCAACAGCATATCAACCACCACCAGTGCTCAGATTAGCCAGCGTTTCTAGTCACAGAGTAACTTTAATATTAAAGGCCATTAACTGTAGCAGTGAACTTAGATAACAGCTAGCCTGATAGTTACACTAGCTAACGCTGATTCGGCACACCTGTTGTTCAATATTTACCTCGCTTAGCCCGCACATGCCAACATCAAAGCTACAGTAGCACTAATTACAATCGCTTAGAACCTCGTTTCTTGTTGTCCTTACTGTGTAGGTGTAGATTCTGTCCTCCTCTGTCCGCTGTTTGTTGAAGGCTGCTTTGACAGAGTCTACTCTGCTCACCGACCTCTCGAGGCGGAAGTCTACCCGCAGGTTGAACCTATGCACAGCTTCGACGACCAAAAAAAAATCACGTGATCACTAACAAGTTTAACCCCGGTGACGGACAGGTGGGTGTAGTCCTCACTCTTCAACCTGCTGTACCGGTGAACTGCGCTGCAGGGTCGTTCAGTGTTTTTATTTTGAAAACCTTTCACCGGAAGTATCGTTTTGCTGTTGTCTTCTTCTTCTTCTTCTTCTTCTTTCGGCTGCGCCCGTTAGGGGTCGCCACAGCGGATCATCTGCCTCCATCTCACCCTATCCCTTGCATCCTCTTCCCTCACACCCACCCTCTGCATGTCCTCCTTCACTACATCCATGAATCTTCTCTGTGGTCTTCCTCTTTTCCTCCTGCCTGGCAGCTCCATCCTCAACATCCTTTGTCCAATATATCCACTATCCCTCCTTTGAACATGTCCAAACCATCTCAGCCTTGCCGCTCTGACTTTGTCTCCAAGCTTCTCAACATGAGCTGTCCCTCTGATGTACTCATTTCTAATCCTGTCCATCCTGGTCACTCCCAGGGAAAATCTCAACATCTTCAATTCTGCCACTTCCAGCTCTGCCTCCTGTCTTTTTGTCAGTGCCACTGTCTCCAAACCATACATCATAGCAGGTCTCACTACTGTCTTGTAAACCTTCCCTTTTACTCTTGCTGCTATCCTTCTGTCACAAAGTACCCCTGAC
>VUQH01004345.1:0-12132 GCA_015106775.1 Etroplus canarensis | reverse complement strand
CCGCCAAAAAAAAAAAACCCCCCCCCCCCCCCCCGACAGCTCAGTAGGTTTTAGATCCCGGCCACTCCATCACCTCTTTCACTGCAGTCCTCTTTATACCTTTATTCAGTAACTCGGTTACAGTTCTGAGGTATTTTTATTGTACTCTGATATTTCCATTTAATGCTCCTTGGTGTCAGAGATCAGAAATTTGTTTTTTAGATCTTAAATTATTAGTTTTTTCAGAAATAACAATAAACTAAAGATATTTTGATCAAACAAAATAAGTAATTTGAAAACCTTGAGCTGTATTAAAGTCTAACAGCAATTTTTGCTATTTTTTTTATCATTTTCGGGAAAATATTTGTATGGATTTTGCCGATGAAATGGTTAAAGGTAACAATCAGCAGAATAAGCTTTGATATTTTGCTGCAGCTTGTTTTTCCCATTACAGTATGTTTTATCTTTAATTATAGTATTAAGTTCATTTGTTTGAGAGCTGCATCAACAATCACCTCAGTAACCATATTGTGACTGATAGATTATTTACATTTATTGTATATAATCTGATTTTGTCTTCATCCTCTTTAGTCTATACCACAACATTATCTGTTTTTAATAGTCATACAGTAACACTGATACAATAATAATAATAATATGCTCTTAAGGGGCTGTTTTGCATAATAAGTGCTATTATCTTTCATAGTTTTATTACGTTTACAAAAGTTTCAGATGTTTGGCTTAAATTTTAAAGTATATTTAAAACTGAGGTGATTTTATTTTTTATTTGAATAGAGATTCTGAATACTTCTTTCTTCTTTGTTTTTGTCCTTCAAGGAATTTGCAGTTACAGTTCTGGAGTAGTGCCTTTGTCGCTGTAATTTCCTTCTGTACATAATTTATGTTTTATTGTTTGTGTAGCAGAAAACTTAATTTTCTCCGTATGGTTGTAACCAGTAACATCCTTTTTCTCAGGTGACGGAAGCGAAAGGTTTGGGCTGGCTGCTGGTCGGCATGGTGACGTGTGCGAGCGCGGACTTCTTTGTAGCGAGGCCTCAGGTGATGCTGGTGGACATCACAGAGCTGGGAACCATCAAACTGCAGCTGGAAGTCACCTGGAAGTATGAACACATGCATCTCAACCATACACGCACATGAAATAAAACACAAAAAACACATGAAAGACCTGACTAACCGATGAGGTGGAGACAATGATAACAAGGATATGGAGGTATTTCCTTTGATGGGATTTAATTGGAAGGTGTTAAAGGGTGAAGCTGGAAAGGCCAAAAGTCCATGAAAGGAAGGCAGAATAGCTGTATGGAAGGGTGGGGGAAAATAGGTGTGGACATGTAGTGTAAAATATAGGAAAGTCATATCTGAACTTTTGCCTTGACCTCAGAAGCGTGGCCCCTCTTTTTGTCCTGCAGTCCTGCCGCCTGTGTAGCTATCATATAACATGAATCACATGAATGACAACTGCAGCTGCTCCACGTGACCATCGCTAACATTCCTCTCATTCCAGAAAAAGGTGGAATGAAGAGATGACAGATGGAACGATTACTGATGGAAAACAAATCACGTTTTCCTTTTTCTGTTTTTGTCTCTCCCCTGTAATTTCTGTCATTTTTTTTTTTTTGAAAATTCAGTCTCTATTTGAAATAATGACTCTGCCAGATGTCCACAGATGTAAAACAAGCCCAAGCATTAAATATAAAAAAGCAAACAACAACACATCATGTTGAAGATTCATATCCAGTCAGCCCACAGAGTCCGTAGCTGTTATTTTCTTCGTTCTCTGCCTCTGTCTCCCCTGTACCTCTAACCTGAGCCAGCTGCTGCTGAGCAGCTGATTGAATACAGAGTGAACGTCATACTCGCACACACATACGCAGTAACACACACAGGCACACTCTGAGGTGCCCTTGCACCGTGACAGATCGCATTTCAGGCTTTAGCGAGGCCAGGTGGAGGATGTTTCATAGATTGTTCCCCAGGAGTGAAAAATCCCACTAACGTGCACAAGGCTGCCAAACGGACACACACATGAAACTAAACTAAACAAAAGGCTGCTGTGGCCACATACGCACACGCACATACACACGCATACTCACAAACATAACACATACTTCTGTTAAGGTACCTTAACTTGATAATATGTCTTGTGCAGCTCTATTCTGACTTTTCCCAGTGTTGGAAGTTAATGTCGATTATCGACCAATCAACATGGCAATCTTTTGGAGAAATGAAGGATAAATACAGTATGTGGACAAGAGTATCCAGTCACCTATACATTACACCTACAGGAGCTTTTCTGATATCCTATTCTAGATCCACAGACATTTACACGGAGTTGATCCTCCTTCGCAGCTATAACAGCTTCCACTCTTCTGGGAGAATTTTCCAGTTGAGTTGAGTTATCTGTTCTATAACAAGCTTGGGGAGAAGGGAATTACACTATCCTGATCATGCAACTTAAAAGTCGCATCAATTCAAGGCGTGTCTCAAAGCTTAGTGCTGAGCAAGGAAAGGTAATAGAAAAGTCCACAAAAGCAAAAAACTTTGCAAGCGTCTGGAAGGAAACTCATTAAACTGATGGCTAATAATCATGGCTGGTTTGTTATGAGATTGATTTTAAAAAAAAATGTATGTATAGTACAGATGTGTGATTTACACAGCTGTTATGGGCTTGTGCAGCTTCTAAGTTTCTGTGTTAACACCTGTAGTCCATTTGACGGCGCTGAGAAGCTGAGGCCGCTGTCTGCCAACAAGCAGTCGATGTCCAGCAGAAAGAATTCAATTTACAGCTGGACGGCACCGAGCACGCCCTCCTTCACTGAGAAATACTTTTATGTAAGTATGTGTACACAAAGTCACACACACAAATGCACTCATTTTTTTTTCTTTAAATACAAAGCAGATGTTCTGGTAGCAGGACTGAATCACCTATTTTATGTCTTATGTTTTATTTGATCTTTTGGAGCCAGTGTGATTTTATTGCCTTTGTTGTTATACAGTTATTCATTGTGGTATTGCCAATTTTTGCTGCAAAACAAGGAGACCAGTCAAGTATATCTTGATCTTAAAAGTTCGTTACTGACATAACAGAGAGATATTTTGCTGCAGCACTGCACAAATATCACAGATTTATATAAATGATGCACACACTGAGAACTACTTCTTCTTCTTGCGGCTGCTCCCGTTAGGGGGTCGCCACATTTGATTTGGCAAAGTTTTCGTGCCGGTTGCGTCGGGAAGGGCATCCAGCGTTAAAAACTTTGCCAAATCAAATATGCGGATTCATAAATGGTCCACCAGCGGGTGGATCATTTATGCAACCCTCACCATTTACCCGGGACCGGCACTAGGAGTACACTGGCTTGTGGGCCCCTGTGGCGATGCACACACTGAGAACATTGCCAAAAAATAAACATGTGCTGCCTTTAAATGACATGATTCATATGGAGATTTTTTTCCTCAGTCGATGGTGCGTGAACTGCGGGATCAGGAAGGCTCTCTCCCATCTCTGGTGCCCAAAAGTCATCCTCACAGAGGAGGAGTGTCTCTGCTCAGCTACCTCTCGAACCCTTCACAAACCTCCATCACATCAAGCCACGGTCCTCAGAGCCCATACACCCCGAGGTATGATGAGTTCAGAAAGTATGTGTTTGGAAGATTAACTGTTTTGCCTTTCCGTTAGATAGTTATGTGGAAAAAAGAGAGTTTTCACAGGACTCTGTGAAATTCTGTGAAAAACTACATATGACATCACTACTTCCATAGGATATATGAGGAAAAGAGGCAGTCAGGTGCTGCTGATCATTTGCACTTGATTAACTGATCATCATCCAGTGTGACCGCCTCAATAAAAGCAGGAGTTGTGGCAGGTTGTCAAGGAGTAAAAACATCAGTAGCCATCTTTGAGAAGCACTTGTTGTCACTCATCAGTCTGAGAAGGGCTATAAGGCCATTTCTAAACAATTTCAAGTCCATCATTAAGAAGTAAGAAAACAAGTAAGAACAACGATTCTCAAATAGAAACATTCAAGACGGCTGCCAATCTTCCCAGGAGTGGATTTCCTGGCAAATTCATTTGTGTCAGTGCTGACAATATTAATAATTAGTCATCCTGTAAAGCAGTGCTCATCAGTATTTTTGGCTTGTTCCCCTACATCAAAACTTAAAACCCTCTTGCAGACATAAGAAATGAAAATTTCCCATATTATTTAATTTGAATGTGGATAAAACATCCCACATCATTACTTTAGTCATGACTGCTTCTCAGTCATTGTCCAGCTACTTTAAAGCCCCTGAAAATGGGGGCCTATGCATAAAATCAGCAGTTATGTGATACTTTTGTCAAACCCCTTGAATTAAAGCTGGAAGCCCGCACCTCAATCACATCTTAATTGTTTGATTTAAAATCACTGTGGTAGCATACAGATGCAAAATGACCAAAATTGTGCCATAGTCCAAGTACTTATGGACCTCAGATTGTTTTTGGTATTCTAAGGGGATGATCCCAAGTTCCAGGCTGGGAATAATTATTTTAAAGAAACACATAATTTAGGAAGATTCTTTACAATTTGAAGCAGTGTTAAATGAAAGGATGTGCAGCAGTTTCATTCCTGTGGGTCCAATAAAATAATAATTTTGGGACATTTCAAGATGCCCTTCTGCAAGCAGTAACTCCAGCTAGGCTGCTATACATAGAGTAATTATCTTTGGTGTGGTTTCTCTCACTTTTTGAAATTGAAAAGTCACCTTTTATGCTCCAGTGGCTGAGTGTCTGGTGTTTGGCAGAGTACATTAGGAGGAGAAAAGCTACATTTTGCATAACATTGTTAAAAGGAAAGCAAAGTTACCAACTACTGCTTTTGTATTTACTGCTTTTTGAGTTCATGTGGCAACAGAGTACAGCTAACAAAACTGATTTTACGGTATGTGTTTTTTTCCTTTTTCATGGCCCCACAGTCTGACCCGGGCTCACAGCTACCCACTGAGCCCGAGTCAGTGCACCAGTCTGGGAGGGAGTCAAACTCAGCTGTCACTCGGAGAGGAAGAGTCCCTGGAGATGTCCACGGAGGAGCAGGAGACAAGGAAGAGGGTGGATAAGAAGGTAGAGGAGGAGGAGGAGGAGTGGGGAGTTGTGTTAGAGACTCCATCTTCACCAGAAGAAAGTAAAAGAGGTTCCACTCTGGCCTTACAGAGGTGAGGAGACACTTGAGAGAAAAATGTGTGAATATGATTTTATTTGTATCTATTTATTAAGCACTGCTTTCCTGACAAAAGTAAATGCCTCAAAGATTATACAAAAGAGGACCAAAATGAGACAGAGAAACAAAAACTAAACTAAAGCTAATAATCTTAAAAACTAAGCACAAATCAGTTTTGCAAGACAGGGAGTGGAAACAAGTGATGGGACATTCTGTGCTGATGATCTGACAAAGACAGGGAAAGACATGCACACGTAGGGCTGATTAGGAAACAAAACACAGCTGGGGCAGACTATCAGGGAAGGACAGAAAGGAAGAAATACAGGAAGTAAAATCACAACGATTCATATAACTAACCTTCAAAGTAAAACAGGAGGGAACAAAAACCTGAAAGCAAAAAAGAGCCCTGGAGTTTGTGTTTATCTTAACTTCTCACACCATCATTTTACATGATGAGCAGCTTTTTGTTGGGTGCCCTGTGTTGCAAGCTTGCATACGGATGCAGTGTCTGACCTCTTGTGTAGTTAGAACATACAGTTGACTATCTATAAATTTTACACGATTCTCATTAGTTGTCATGGTCCTAGAGCTTGTCATTGTTTTTAGGTTTTAGGTTTGTATACATTTAACTTGGCCTAAGTGTTTGAAGTTTTGGTTTCTGCTGGATTTCCAGATTTTGATTTCATTTTCATTCTAGAAATCTTGAGTATTAGTTCTTATATTTAGTTTCTAGTCACTCTTTAGTATTTATGTAGTTTTAGATTCCTGTCTTGCATTCTGTAGTGAGCGTGATCCTTTACTATTTTGTGTTTTTGGGTTTTGTGTTACTTACTGCAGTTCCTGTTAGTTTTGTGTTCTTTTGTATTGAGTCTCTGTGTTCCTTCTAGGCTGGGCAGATCTTTATGTGGAACTGCACAGCATTTGTATCACTTATCCCCCACAGCGTCACACATTTTGATTGGCTCGAGTTCTCCAAAGTATACCAACGCAAAGTCAAAAGATCTGCAGATTTCTTTAATGAAATGTGATGAAAACTACTGTAACTAAATGAGAAATGCAGCTATAATAAAGACGGGGAAACCTTTGATGTATGTTTTTGCATTTATTTGTTCATGAATCTCAAAAGAATCCTGCAGCTTAGAAAGTGCCGTGCAAGTGGATGGATGCGTTCCCATTTAAAGCCAACAGATGACTTGACAAAAAAATAAACTCAGTTAACAGTAAACAACAGTTTTACAGGTTAGTGGAATAAAAAGGAAAACACATGAGAGCAGACTGTGGCACAAGACTAAACTTTAGCTTCCTTTTTTCAAATAAACTTTCAACTAAAATATGTCCTTCACATGCTGAAGGCCTCTCAGCTTTAGCGTCCCACATAGTCGGACAGAACGTTCTTTGTCCCACATTTAGTTTGGATCTTGTGACCCCAGTTCCTTCTGATTGATGTGTTAGTGGGAGTGCTTGTTTAGTAGTTATCTCGGGTTATTTCCTCTCATGCATTGATGGTGCTGGTGGTTTGCATTACTCTCAGATTTTCCTCATTGTCTTCACCTGTGTCATTGCTTGCACCTATGTATTGTTACCCTGCTATTTCCTCTGCCCTAAACACCTCTTGGGAATAAATGGTTTTAGTCCTTGTTGCAGCATCTGTAACCTTCCCTTTGTGTTTCTGTTCTTCTCCTCTGGTGCAACTTAGGATTTTTGTTTTCTCTGCTTATGGCCTCTGCATCAGCAACAATAAACGGCTAGCTTTTAGTTGTTCAGTCTGCGTTTAGGCCCAAATTTTTCCAACACTCTGTTACGTGACATTTGTAGAAGTGCTTGAAACTGAGTATTTAGCATCTTTTTCATGATCTGCCGACTCAGGCAGGTAAAAGCTCTTTACTTAGTTCAGACTGGGCAGGTGACAGGATGGGAATGAGCAAAAGAAGAAAAAACAAACAATGGCTGAACCAACCTGAGTATAAGACACAAAGACGATGTGAAAACTAACCAGTGCAAGACACGTCGAAGCACAATAGCACTGCTTGATGAACATATTCATATTTTTCCTTTGATGCAGGTCCAACACTCCAGACATCCTCAGAAAGAACGCAGCTGGAGAAGCAGAACTTGAGGCACACAGTGTAGTCCCCGGTCAGGTTGCAGATTCCGAGCAGGTAAAGGGCCCTGAGCAGGGTCATGCAAATACTTCAAGATGCACCATGATGTCTGTAGACTTTTCTGACAAGAAGAATTTTTAGCACATTTGTATCTAGGATTTGCTTCTGTCCTTGACCTTGCTTTCCGGTGTTCCAATTATATTTAAATGTGGGCTTAAAAATGGTTTCTGACCTCTGACTTTTAACAATGAGCTGCAGCTGTCTTGTTTATCTAAAAAAATAAATGTACCGTCAGTGTCGGAGGGGATTTGTTTTGGTCACAGTTTGGAAGTGGAGCTTCTGCTGCATTTACACTGAATTGGGATTATACATAAGAATATTACCCATATGACAGTTTACAGTGCAAACCCTGCAAAAATTCCTCTCTTAGAAACCGGACAAAACATTAAACACAAACCTGAAAACAAATAAAATAAGCTACAGATTCAGGACACTTTAGCTTAATATGAGCAGCAGATTGCAAGAAATTATAATTCACATTCTGCAGTCAGACAAATCAGAGCCAGTTACTTTGAAAGGCAGCCAGTAACTGAGTGCATTTAGTGCTCAGTTGCATCACTTTTCTTTGAAGTAAAAAATTTATTTAGCCTTAAATAAGATATTATGCCAATCTTGAAGTTATTTCTCTTTTGTAGTTTTCTTGTTTTAGCTTCTGCTCTTGCTCTCTTCTCTCTGCTTGTCTGTTTCATCGTCCAACTTTTCTCTTTTCTTCTCTTGCTGTCACAGCTTCTTAAAATTAATCTTCTTGCCGTCTCTGTTTTGTCATCTGTTCTTCGGCCTTCTTACTCAGGTTTTTAACCCTTATTTGTTCCAGAACTCCCCAGATTGCGAGGAATATTCCGCCGCAGTCTTGCCAACACCACCTACTCAGCCCGCAGCTGCATCCCAAACCTCACCCACAGCGGCTGCGCCGACACCGGGAAGGCCGGGTGTGAGTGGAGTCCAGCGCCGAGCCCAGGCCCTCAGGCTGGGAGCCCTTGTTGCAGAGCTGGAGAAAATACTGCAGGACCAGAACGGCTCTGACAAGGAGCTGAGAGCCCTAGATCACCAGATCTTGCACCTCGCCACCATACTGAAGGTACCCGTATGCATTGACACACATACTTTGCAAACATCTGTAAACAAAAATGCTTTGAATAACCTTTATGTCTCTTTGTGTCTTTCCAGAACAACCTGTCTCTACTGAGAAGCTCATCATCAGAGGAGACTCTGGCTGTTGAGGAGGTCCTGGGTAGTTTTGACTTCCTGTCAAATGACGCAGATGATGACACTTCCTGTTTGGGAAGCCTGAGACTAAAGGACAGTGGGTGAGTTCTGAGAAAGTCAGAAAATAACGTTTCCCTCAGCATTGACTTGTGAAAAGACTTACCACCTATTTGTTGTTTTCCATCAGCATCGGTTCTTTCCAGCAGAGCACCATGAAGAGTCTCGGCCTCCTTTCTCAGGACAGCCAATCAGTTTCTGAGGAAGACTTGGTCATCACCCCTCTCACTTCTGGGAACTGGAGTCTTGACCAAGCTCTGGAGACTCACCTGGATATCTGTTGCATCCTGCTGCAGGTACAGATGTTCACAGATAAGTGGCCACAAGTTATTTGAAATGCAACATTTCATACAGAAATACTCACATTGGCTCAGATGTTTTCACCATTAGGCATTTCTTTCGTTCTTGATATTCCATGATCAGCTGTAAGTGGTATTATTGCAAAGTGGAGGCATTTAGAAACTACTACAGCTTAGCCGTGAAGTGACAGACCACATAAAGCTACAGAGTGGGGTCGTGGAGTGCTCAGGCACATAGTGCATAAAAGTCTCCAGTGCTCCGCTGACTAACTTCCTCTGGCGTTATCATCAGCGTTAAAACTGTGCACTCGTGGCATGGGTTTCCATGACCGATCAGCTGCATTCAAACTTTACATCACCAAGTACAATAGCAAGCATTTGATGGGGTGGTGTAAAGTGAACTGCCTCTGGACTCTGGAGCAGTGGAAACATGTTCAGTGCAGTGACAAATCTTTTCTCAAACTTTTCTATCTGGTGGTCTGAATGTGTCTTGGCTTTGTGAACGTCAGAAGTACAGAGGTTTAGTGGAGGAGGGATGAGGCTACGAGGTTGTTTATCTGGGGCTGGCCTGAGCCCCTTAGTTCCAGTGAAGGAAAATCTTAATGCTTCAGCTGACCAAGATATTTTGGACAATTCTATGATTCCAGCTTTGTGGTAACAGTCTGGGGAAGGCTCTTTTTCTGTTCCAGCATGGCTGTGCTCCAGTGCATAAATCAAGGCCCATAAAGGTGTGGTTGGATGAATTTAGTGTGGAAGAACTTGATTGGCCTGAACAGAGCCCTGACCTCAACCTCAACCAACACCTTTGGGATGAACTAAAATGCAAATTGTGAGCCAAGCCCTCTCATCCAACATCAGTGTCTAACATCGCAAATGCTCTTCTCAGTGAATGTACAAAAATTTCCACAGACACACTCCAAAATCTTGCAGAAAGCCTTCCCATAAGAATTGAAGCAGTTATAGCTGCAAAGGGGAGATCAACTCCATATTAATGCCTAGAAATTTAGAATAGGATGTCATAAAAGCTCCTAGATGTAATGTATAAGTGGTTCAATAATTTGTTCATATAGTGTATATGTGTGTGTGTTTGGTTGTGATGACAGTGATGATGATGCAAGCAAGGTCCATAAAGGCAAAGCCATATTAATGCCTGCAGCTTTAGAATGGGATGTCGTAAAAACCCCCATAGGTGTAATGTGTTGGTGGCCTGATACGTTTGTCCATATAGTTTATCTCAAACCTACAACTCACTTCTCTAAACAAATGCACACTGTTTCCACAGATGATGAGAAGAACCAACTTTAATCCATCAAGGAGGGAGCTGCTGAATGAAATGGCTCTCCAAGCTGAAGTCCTCGACAGAATCAGTTGCCTGCTGCTAGAGAAGAATGACAACATCTCTGCACGAGACAGTTAGTGGAAAACAATATTTGATCTCAAAATTACATCTACAATATACAACAGGTTTATTCAGCCTGTGACTTTATCCACAAAGCACACTTTCTTTCACTGCCACCAAAAAAGTATGCCCAGGTTCTCACAATGATTCTGGATGATTACAGTTAAACATACGTCTTTCACACCCCTCCTCCTCTTCACCTTCAGTCCTCCCCAAGGCCCAGAGAACGAGGGATGTGCTGCTGTTCTGGGAGGAGTGCGTGAACGACAGCAGCTCTCTCTTCTGCTGCCACGTCGACAGCTTCACCAGGACACTAAAGAAACGTTGCACACACAAGGTGAAAGCCAAGCAGCCCGGCCAGTCAGAGAAAGGTACATAAGCACCTCAGCGACAAATCCTAAACCAAGGCCGTGTAACATTTTGCTCAACAGTGACCTCTGTGACCATGAGTGTTAATGACAGGATAGGAGGACAGATATTTACAGGTGACCAGGTGTCCCACTTTATGCAGGGAAGCATTTTCATCTCACCATGTCCCACATTTTAATGGAAGTCAGAACTGCTGGATAGACACTTTTCCAACATCTGGCTTTTATCCAGAGGCTCTAAAAGCAGCAGGGAAGGCTGTCATCATAGATTAAGTGCATGGTAGCGCATTACCCTCATTGTGAATCAGCAAAGCATTGGGAGAATAAGCTGGAAGCTACCACAAAAAAAAGGAAATGCAACTACTATAAAGAAATGTTGCATAAGACCATGAAAACAAACTTAACTTCTTCTTCATGCCTACAGTATTCATCCACAGAAAGCTGGAAAAGTTGATTTCAAATATACATTTGACTTTTAAATGCAAAACGGCAACCCTTTAGACTGCATTGCTTGTGTGTTTATTTATTTAAATGTATCTATTTGTCCCATATTTAGTTTGTTGGAATCTGGTCACCATACTCTTGAATCAGCTGCTTTGCTCATGTCTTGTTTTGTTTGTGACTACTGACTACAATATGTTTATCCAACAACATAATGAGAACTTTAGGTTACTAAAGGTGCTGTTTAAGGTTTACAGTAAATGTTGGCTCAAAGCCTGCATAACTCATTCAGCCGTGTTTTAATCTGCAGCGTTTTCTCTCTCCTCTGCAGTGTTTTCTCAGCTCTTGCAGCAAGTCCAAGCAGCCTGCCGGGTGGTGCCCAGCTCTCGGACCGTGTGCAGCCCAGAGAGAGTCACTCTCTTCCAGCTGTCAGTGTACCTGAAACGCTGGAACTTCCATGAGCTTGGAGAACACATCTCCCGCCTCTCCAAAGAAGGTATAGCTTTCATTTATAAAGCCACCAATTGTTAATATGCTAAAATATCCCATTTTACCTTTATTTACTTAATATTAATTTTAAAAAATGATTACCTTTTATTTAAATCCTGACCATCAGTGAGCAGCAGTATGGCTTCATGCCGAGAAAAAGTACAACAGATGCAATGTTTGCTTTGAGAGTGTTGATGGAGAAGTATAGAGAAGATCAGAAGGAGTTGCACTGTGTCTTTGTGGATCTTGAGAAAGCATATGATAGGGTGCCAAGAGAGGAACTGTGGAATTGTATGAGAAAGTCAGGAGTGGCAGAGAAGAATGTGAAGGTGGTGCAGGACATGTATGAGGACAGTGAGACAGTGGTGAGGTGCGCAGTAGGAGTGACAGATGGGTTGAAGGTGGGGGTGGGATTACATCAGGGATCAGCTCTGAGCCCCTTCTTGTTTGCAATGGTGATGGACAGATTGACTGATGAGGTCAGGCAGGAGTCTCCGTGGACTATGATGTTTGCAG
>VUQH01004344.1:0-12586 GCA_015106775.1 Etroplus canarensis | reverse complement strand
TTTCTCTCCCTTTTTTCCTCATGTTATGCTCACACAACTGGATTTTATTTCTGCAGAGCTGAGAAGGTGCCAGATGAAAAGGAGGAGGAAGTGGTGGTACCATATACAGTGAACATAAAAAATATATAGCGAGAGGGAGAGCAGCCAGGGAGTTACAGTTAGGCTGTACACATTCCAGAGCACCTAAAGCAATACGGTGGACCTCAAAGCTGAAGTTAAACGTCTGCAGATTGCAGCAGTTAAAGAATTACCATTTATTATAAAGCATAAAGTGGTGACACACAAAATTTCACTGTGTTCTACTATAAAAGCATGCAGATTTGGCTGGGAGTCCAAATACAAACACCTCTACAGAGCTGAGTTTGTGTGTTTGATGGTTATGTTGATGGTTACCAAACGAAACACACCAGACATTTAAAAAGATCTCACACCGACCTAATCCACTCACCCCATTTCTATTTTAATGTGTGTGTGTAGGCCCTGGCAGGAAGAGACATTCGCAGAGGAGCAGTCCTCCTGAGTGCCAGACGCTGGGTTGGGGGTTGGGCATGTAAGACACACGCACAGTCAGAAACTCGCATACAAGACACGCGCTACCAATTTCCATTTTGTATCCCAGAGGCACCGCCACATAGAGAACATCCAAATCATAAGTCATAACTGATGATTCAAGTATTTGATAAATACAGAAATTCACAAGGAGCCTGTGTACTCACACTGATAGGAAATCTGAGCTATGTCATGTATGTCTCTTCCCTCATACAAAGGATACATTTTAAGAATTACACATAATGACCCAGCATACTTCAGGCAGGTCAAGCAGATAGAGAAACCATCACCCACACATGTTTTTCAAAAAAACGTTCTTGTTTTTAGATCTTTAAGATCTGATAATACAATGTTTTCAGTGTTTTAGCCAAAACAGCCAGTGCTTCACACGATATTTATACAATGGTAAAACTACTCAGCCCAGTGTTAAATTATAGTGAGCATCTCTACACTTACGCTCAATGGTCACTTTACTAGGTACACCCATTCAACTGCTTCCTGATGCAAATGACTGATTAGCCAATCACGTGGCAGCAACTCAATGCAATTAAGGTCAGCACAATCTGCAGAAGTTCAAACCAGGCATCAGAATGGGGAAGAAAGGTGATTTCAGTGCCTTTGAACATGGTACGGTTGTTGGTGCCAGACATGCCGGTCTGAGAATTTAAGAAACTGCTGATTTACTGGGATTCGCCCACGCAACCATCTCGAGGGGTTACAGAGAACACCTGAAAAAGAGAAAATATCCAGTGAACGGCAATTTTCCAGGTGAACATGCACTGTTGATGCCAGAGGTCAGAGGAGGCTGGCTAGATTGCTTTATGGTAATAGGAAGTTAAGAGGAACTCAAATAACCACTTGTTACAACCAAGGTATGCAGAAGAGCATCTCTGAATGCACAAGATGTAAAACCTTGAAGCAGCTGGGATACAGCAGCAGAAAACCACCACCTGGTGCAACAAGAACATGAAAATTATGCTACAATTCACGAGCTTAACAAAATCGAACAAAAGAAGATAGGAAATATATTGTCTGATCTGATGAGTCTCAATTTCTGCTGCCACTTTCAGCTGGTAGGGTCACAATGTGGTGTAAACAACATGAAAGCATGGATCCATCCTGCCTTGTATAAACAGTTCAGGCTGGTGGTAGTGTAATGGTGTGGGGGATATTTTCTTGGCACACTTTGGGCCCCTTAGTACCAACTGAGCATCGTTTAAGTATTGTTGCTGACCACATCCATCCCTTTATGACCACAGTGTACTCACCTTTTGACAGCTGCTTTCTTGAACGAGACAAGGAGTTCACTGTACTCAAATGAGCTCAACAGTTGTTCAATCTCAATCCAAAAGAGCACGTTTGGGATTGCATCAAGGATGTGCAGCTTATAAATTTGCAGCAACTGCTTATTTATGGATGAAATATGGTCCAAAATCTCCAAGGAATGCTTCCAGCACCTTGTTGAATCTGTGCCATGAAGAATCAAAGCAGTTCTGAAGGCAAAAGGAGTCTGACACGGTAATAGCAAGGAGTAGCTATTGAGGTAGCCGGTGACTATACAGCAGTTGCGTAAACATGTCAGTTATTCACTGTGCTCTCTGAAAAGTATTCATATTCAGCTGTTTTAGTTCAGGTGCTGGGGTTAGTCAGGTTAGAGTCTTTTAACCCAGTGGCCTCGAGGACCCAGAGGCTGAACACCATCTAACCTTGACTCCAGTCAGACAGGAGGAGGAGGAGGAGGTGAAGGGAGACAGCAAACCGCATTCCCAAGACAATGCACAGTCTGTGGAACTTAGTGAAACTCTTAAGGGCCCTGAGGCATAAGGAAAAGTAGGAGAGAGGGAAAATAGAGGGAGAAAGACAGAAAGAAACAGAAAAATGTGTTTAGAAGAATAAGGGAAGAGATCAGAAAAAGCATGAAAAAGAAAGCAAATAAGCAAGTGGAAACATCAAGAGTGGGACTGGACAAATGCAAGTGGAGGTAAAATGAGAAAGCCTGCTGGTATAGGGAACTGATGAGAAAATGGGGGGGCTTTCAGTGACAGGACAAAGAGTTTGACAGTTGCTATTGCTTTACCTGACCTATGAACATTTTCAGTTCAGCTAGTACATGTGTTTCAGTGTAAATTTCTGCTTGTTCATCATGTAACATCACACAAACCAGCAGCTACATGGAACAAGCATTTATGAAAAGTCCAGGGTTTTCTCCAGGAAGCAGTTAAGCCACCCAGAGCCTGATGCATGTCCTCGTCTAATCAAATTTCTACTCTCTAA
This sequence comes from Etroplus canarensis, assembly GCA_015106775.1. NCBI lineage: Eukaryota > Metazoa > Chordata > Actinopteri > Cichliformes > Cichlidae > Etroplus > Etroplus canarensis. The sequence continues at coordinate 9,763 of VUQH01004344.1, read as the reverse complement.
ACAGTCAGGCTCTAAATACATGGAGTTTGCTGTTTGATAGCACACCAGGTTCAGTTTTAACTTATAAAAGTTTATCAGTACTGTATTCTAGTTAACACTGGCCATGACTGTTTCAGGAAAGGTGGTATAAAACATTTGGGAATCTCTTTAATTCTTAATAGGTGTAGGGAACATGAAGATTTGCTGACAACTGCAATATTTCCTATATGGTGAAAAGAAGTTAAAAAAAACCATAGAAGTCAAACTGGCTGCAAAAAAACGTACAAGAATCCAAAACTAACACTAAAGCTCTTTTACAAAATATTTCCTGACAATGTTGGGAGAATCAGGTCCAGGCTTTGTCCATAATGGTCCCTTTTCACATTTAGCCATTTCAGATGCAGTACTAGAAAACACTATGTTAGGTATTAGGTAGGAGTAGTGTGAGCATGTAGGAGGCAGGACACAAGACACTCACTCACTATGAATTCTCCAAATAATTACCTGCTTAGTTCTCACATGGGCTCAGCACACAGACTTTGTACTAGAGAGCTAGCAGTATAAAGACCATTTAAACTCTGGTCTAACTGATTTTAACATTTGGGTTCTTAAATAGAGCCCTACTGGGTAAAGTACAGAAAAGTTCAGCTGGTGCAACATAATCAATTTATTAGCGCTGATATATCTTTCATCTGTAGTGATTATGGTACTACACATGGGTAGCCATGTTTTAACCTTAAGCTTAATTTTGAGTGGTACGTTAAGAAATCATGCTGTTACCTCCTAGAAGTGGAAATCACCTGACAACTCATATTATGATATTATCATGACACTTAACTCACAATATGATGGGAGGATTAACCTATATTTCAATACACTGCAATTCATTTTCTTTTTCAACTACAAATTATGCCCCCAAAGGTAAACTTTGCCAAAATCTGTTTATCTAGTAAGGTAAAGATTTCAGTCTGTTCCCCTCACTTTAGTCATTCTTAATGCTGCAATATATGACTGTCAAGTACATAGACAGACTCAACAACACTGTCATTAAAATCTATTAGAAATTATAAACTGAACTGTTTGTATTACACTCGTGTCCAACTTAACTGAATACAAACATGTGTGGACTACAATACCGTTATGTGCATTGGAATAGTGCAACTTGTACCAAAATGTTATGCAGCCCCTTCAGCAACTGAAGAATTTGAAAATAGATGTATACCGATTATGACCATTGACAGGTGAAGTGACTGGCACTGAGTATCTCTTCACTGTGGCACCTGTTAGTGGGTGGGATATATTACGCAACAAACAATTTGTCCTCAAAGTTGATGTGTTAGAAGCAGTAAAAATGAGCAAACATAAGGATCTGAGCGAGTTTGACAAGGGCCAAATTGTAATGGCTAGATGACTGGATCAGAGCATCTCCAAAACTACAGCTCTTGTGGGGTGTTCCTGGTCTGCAGTGGTCAGTATCTATTAAAAAGTGGTCCAAGGAAGGAACAGTGGTGAATCAATGAAGTCCATGCCCTGATAGGTCAGGGCTATTTTGGCAGCAAAAGGGGAACCAACACGATATTAGGCAGGTGGTCATAATGTTACGTCTGATTGGTGTAGACATAGACTCTGTAGGTGGAATGAAAGAGCAAATGACTATATTACTGTAGTTCTAAAAAGTTAAGTTTGTACTTGCAATTTGTATAATAAGATATCAATATTTGGTGTCACCATATCAGTGCAATACTACCAAGCAAAATAATACCTTACTATGCTATATCCCCCCACCCCTATTACCTACACTGTAGTCTAAGCAACAGCTGATGTGTGCCTATTTAAAAATTAAATCTGAGCTACAGCAGATATAGAGACACAACTTGCCGAGGAACTGTGACCTGCTGCTTGTCTTTTCACACGTTTCTGATGATGGCAAAGAATTTTTGACTGTGAAGACAACATACAAATGATCAAAGACTCAGAAGACCATTTGTTGATAACAACAACACAAAGCATCTCAAAACCACCCCAAACCTGCGCTCTTTCCACTCTGCATAAATGAATGAAGAATAGTAGGACCTGATCATGTACAATGCTATGCATCTACCACTTGGTACTGTTATCTCAAAACTTACAGTGTAGTTAAAACTGTACTTTTGACTAGAGTGTAAGTTATGATAAAGCCAGCATAAACCCAGCTTTACCCTAATATGAACCCAACTATAGCCCTAGCCCTATAGTGCCATGTAAAGAAAACACAAGACTAAAACTTTGTTGAGAATGACTGTATGTAGGATGGACACTTTGCAAACAAACCTGCCTGCTCCTTCCATGATACCTTCACATGCCCTGCACCCTATCTGTCCCTGGGAGACATACTGGAAGATAAACAGCCTTGGTAGGACCCTCTGACCTCTGGACCACCAGTCGACAGTCTCCCAGAGTTCAGTGGGGCCTGACATACAATGAGGAGTGACATTAATGTCCTCTGTTTACATTCTTGCTTCCAGGAACTATTTTGGTAGCCAGGCAGCGTGGCTCAGAGACAGTGGTGTCAGGGAGGTGCTCATTCAGGAATGATTTAAACTTCCATTTCAGTGACACCAGCCTTTCATCCTCCACATGAGGCAAGCCAGAGAGCATGGAGCTGCTAGTTCCCGTCCAGTTATTCAGAGGTCAAAGAGCCAGCGCTTACTGGATTGGCTTTGCACTGTCATTAGGATGGAGGCTGACAAATATTTACTATGGAGGAGTCTTGGAGAGGAGAAGATGAAGAAGAGGAAGAGGAGGTAAAGATTTTCAGAGAGCTCCGCACTTTCTCTTGACACAAGCACACATGTAGGCAGGCGAACTCTCACCAGCATCGCCATCAATAAATAAACAGAGGCTGACAGAAATATCCCCAGCATAGTCTCAGCCAGCACAGCACAGCACAGCACAGGCACGCACAGAGAGAGAACCAGAGAGGGGACGACAGACACGCACACACATGCAACACATACACACACATGCACACACACACAGAATGAGGCATGAAGATAAAGGTTGGGAGAGATAGCAACAGAGAGCGGAGAACAAGAAGGGGGGAAACAGAGCGAATAAAAGGGAAGCAGTGAGAAACAGAAAGAGAAGAAGAAATTGGAGAGATTTAAAGAAAGAGAAAGAAGATGCCTCTGTTCTTTGTGTTTGCTTCAGGTCTCCAGTCAGTAGAAAGGATTAATGGCTGAGGTGAAACATGCTTACTGTTTCATTCTTGTTTGCAGGAGTAGGGGGGGCTTTTTTTCTTTAACCCACTGAACACCCAGCATCCCTCTTTGCCCCCTCCCCACCCAAGTCAGGCTATTTCCTCCCCACCCTTCACCTCCACATCCCAGACAGACAGACTAGACCCGTTTATGCAGCACATACAGCGACAAAGACACATACATGAACAGACACACACATACCAACCCCCCCATCTGAGCCTCTACTCCGTCACTCCGCCTCAACTTCTGGTTCTGATTTAGCAAAAACCTCCCCTACTTCTCCTCAATACATCTCCCTCACTCTCTCACTGTGTGTGTGTGTGTGTGTGTGTGTGTAAAATTCTGTCTCCTGCAAATGGATACACCAACACGTGTGCAAGCACAGCCGGAGACATTTATGCCCTCTTGTGTGAATTGTGGTTACACACACACACACACACACACACACACACACACACACACAAGGAAAAAAAAAAAAAAAAATCACACACTTTTCTTTTGCCATTTCCTCTCCAAGCAGTGCCAGCAGGCTGCCAAGCTACACATAAACATGGCGCATTGCATCTCACAGCTTTTCTGCAGGTACAGTAATGCAAACACTGGAAGATATTTATTCCACATCAGCAGCCTGAACATTCTCAGTCAGAACCGAGGCTCACTAACTTCAGTGATTTTACCATGAAATCACAGAGGCTGGGGATAAAAACATCAGCAACGGCAAGTGCACAAATTAGGCCAAAGAGCAAGATAATAGTTCATTTTTTAAAGATGAGAACTGATAAAATGTGTTAATGGTTAGAGGGTGGCTTGTTAACATAGTTTTGTAGCCTCTCAGATGTAACATTTGTGGTTTGTTTGGTTGTGTCCATCGGACCGAAGAATAAGAAAAGTTCTTAATGGGTCACCTCATATTCATTTCTCCTTCCTAGTTTTTGTTTTCCTCTCTCTCTCCCTGTTCTTGTTCTCTCTGATAATCTCTGAAGTTTGCTCTGTCACTTTCCCTACTGACTGGCCATTGCTTCTGGCACTCTGCATTTCAAAAAACCTTATACTAAATGCAGCCACACGTTTTCAAGAAAAGTATATTTGCAAAGTCTCTCACCATGAGAAACATCTATCCTGTTTGGCATTTGGCAATCCAAATACTACTGTGCAAAAGTCTCAAGCCACCCCTCATTTCTTTATATGTGCAATGATTTATTGAAACGTGCAAACATAAATGAAAACACAGTTTCAACTGCTCTCTTGTATTTTCCATTAAGGGGTCACCACAGCAGATTAATCCGCATTGATAATTTGGCAAAGGTTTTACACTGGATGCCCTTCCTGACAACCCTCCATGGTGAGAGGGGCTTGTGTCCCCACCTGGAATCAAACCACCAATGCAAACCACTACGCTACAGGGGACACTATAAATGAAAACACCGTACATGAGGTAAAACAAGTCTACCCAGCTGGAAAGTTAATATTTGGTAAGACACCTTTATTCTTTAACACAGCCTGAACTCTCTTAGACAAGTTATCTTGTCAATTCTTTAGGTAGTCTTTGAACTTAGAATAGTTCTCCAGGCCTCTTGGAGGATATTCCAAAGCTCTTCTTTGGGCATTGGCTGCCTTTTGTTCTGTTCTTGATCAACATGAATACCACAATGCTTCAATAATATTCAGGTCCACTCATCACTCCATAAGACCCGCTGCCACTGATTTTCAGTCCAGATCTTGTGCAATCTGGCATACCTCAGCCTTTCCTACCCATTTCCTTTCCTTAAGAATGGCTTCTTGACAGCCACCCTTCCACTGAACATTTCTGATGTGTCTTCAGTGAACAGCAGATGGATCAACTGAAGGGCCAGATGTATCTCTCGTGTCCTTTATCAGATCTTTGTTGGATATTTCCCTATATCTTAAGGACATGACTTTCACATACTGTTCACCTGCTGGAGTTTTTTTTTGACCTGCCAATTCTTCTCTTATCCTCCACTTCTAAAGTTTCCTCAAATTTTTAAGGACACACTGCACACTATGCTGACATATTCCAAGTTTTCAGCTAATATCTCTTTAAGTCACTTTGTTGGTGCAAAATACACTATTTTATGCTTGTCAAACTGTGTTAATTGGCATTTTTCATAGATTCAGCAAATGAAATTGGAACAAATGATGTGCTTTTGCGACACATTGCTAGTAACAAAGTCCCTAACGTTACAATTTAAAATAAGTTCTTTGCTAAGTGTCTGTTATGTGTAGACACAACATTGGTTCATCCCTTGCCTTAGTGTTTTCTTTAAGTTCGAATGAGTCATAGCTCAGTGGCCTAACGAAATGTCTATAACTCGGCCGTTATGCCTCCACCTTAAATCTGACCCTGTGAGACCTTGACCTGTGACCCCACTATCTTTTAAACATTATCAGATGTTTTACCCATTATAGGTATTAACCACACAAAGTTTAGTAAAGATCAAGCAAACAAATCAACTCCTGTGGTGATAAGATTTGTAACAGATGGCCACTGTGTGACCTTGACCTTTGACCCCATGACCTCAAAAATGTAATCAGTTGTTCTTCCCATCATAGGTTAGGTTGGCTTGGCTTTGTATACCAAGATTTATGAAGGACACTGGTTGTGCTTACTACAAGTGTGCTGATGACTGATAAGTCCTACTATACGTGATAGGCAACACTTTCCACATTGAACACAAGAAAACATGTCCGTCGGCTGTGCGATTTGCAGCAAAGTCAGAACACTGCTGATGGTCGATGTGGCATGTCTTGAGATACTTTTTCAGACAGTCTTTGAATTGTTTCTTTTGGCAGCCAAACGCACAATTTGCATTGGCTAGTCTGCTATCAACTTCCTGCAATGGAGATGTGAGGGGGGAAGATAAGCATCATCTGGTGCTGGCTGGTACAGCACTTCAGTCTTTTTAGGCTGACTTCTAGTCCAAAAGCTGTAGCTGCCTCTGCAGAACAAGATGAAACATGTTACAGGGCTGAGTCAGTGTGAGCAATAAGAGCTGCATCATCAGCAAAGAGTAGTTCACGAAAGGGATGCTCCAGGGTCTTTGCAGACACCTTAAACTGAACAGACTTCCATTGGTATGGTAGCGGATGTAGACACCATCCTCGCTGTCAAAGCCTTCAGTTGCCTCACAACGCATCATGCTGAAGAAGATAGAAAAAAGAGATGGCACTAAGACACAACCCTACTTGTATTGAAAAGTGCTCTGAGAGGTTCGTTGTTCAGCCTGATTCATTAAAGTTGACCTTCATGGAGCTGAATAATCATATTCATGACCTTTGGAGGGCAGCCAAGTCGTTCTAGAATTTGCCACAGACGTTTTCTGCTTACGGAGTCTGCTTTTATCAGGTCAATGAATGTTACGTATAGGCTCTTATTTTGTTCTCTGCATTTTTCCTGGAGTTGTCAAAGAACAAAAACTATGTCAGTAGTGCTTCTGTTAGCTCTAAAGCTGCACTGACTTTCTGGAATGTGCTCCTCTGCGACTGAAAGCAAGAGTCTGTTCAGGAGCACATATGCGAGGATTTTACCAGCAATTGAAAGAAGTATGAGCCCCTGATAGTTGGTACAGTCAAGACCTATGCCCCTTGTTCTTATAGAGTATGATAATGATGGCATCATGGAGATCTTATGGATCTTGTGGCAGTCTACCTTGTTCCCAGGAGCACTTGAAGAGTTCGTGAAGTTTGGAGTGGCGTGCTGGTCCATTGTGCTTCCAGATCTCTGGGGGGATTTTCTCTATTCCAGCTGCTTTGCCAGACTCCATCTGGGTAATTGCCTTCATGATTTTTCCAAGTTCAGGAAGCTGATCTAGTTCTACCCTAACTGGCTGTTAAGGAATACCGCAACCTATGTAGTCCTAAACTGTACGTTTGGTGCAGAAAAGAATGTGGAAATGCTCAGACTCTCTCTTCAAGATTGACTGTTTGTCAGAGAGTAATGTCTGTCCATCAGCACTATATAGAGTGCTTTGAACTTGAATCGAGGGGCCATACAGTGCCTTTGTGGTCACCTCTGTCAACGCACCGATGCCTTTTCCCTGCAAGTTTGGTCCACCAGTCATTTTTGATTTCACGAATTTTGCGGTGTACATAACTACATTGTAACCAGAAAGCAGTTCTCTTGACTGGACATGATGGTTGAGCAAGGTGAGCCGATGTGTGGCTCTCTTCTTGGCCAGCAAGTCTTGGATATGAGTCTCTTTCATCAAATCAGTCGCAGTTCTTCTTGGACGAGGGACCAAGAACTTCTCTTAAAGTCTGCAAGGTAGATTCTCTCAGGTCTGACCATAGAGTTTCAGGACAAAACTCTACTCTAGAGCGATTTAGGTTTTCAAGATGTGGATGAAGCTTTGATTGGAAAAGGGATTTTACTTCGACTGACTGAAGGTTTTGAACTTGCAGCTTCTTTTTTTTGGTGCAGTGACTCGTTTTGGCTTTAGCTTAAGATGAAGACGGAGCTTACTATGGATGACGCGATGATCAGTATTACACTCGGTACTAGGCATTACCCGAGTATGAAGGACATCATGCTCACGCTGGCAGACCAAGATATAGTCAATCAGGTGCCAGTGATTGGACCGGGGGTGCATCTATGTAGTTTTATGGCTATTTGTCTCTCATCATATGTATTAATCACACAAAGCTTGGTCAAAGCTCCTGTAGTGGTAACAAGATTTATAACTGATGGACAGACAACCTGAAAACATAATGCCCCTGGGCAGAGCATAACAAACAAAACACCATTCCTCTGAAAACGGTCAAGTAGATGGACTGGACTGAAAATAAGAGAAAAAGCAGTCAATGTCCAAGGAAAAACTTTGAAAGAACTTTTGCTCCAGACCACTTTAAAAAATTGCAAGAAAGTCTGGCTCCTAGAAGCAAAATATAAAGAAATGAAAGGTGGCTGAAGACATTTGCAAAGTACTATATGTAAACATAGGACATTAGTCTATCAGCCCCCTTCTGTATTTGTCAAAAAACCACTAACAGTTTAAAAAAAGAATACCACAAACAGTTCTGTGAATACAGCAAACAAACTGTTGAGCAATAAATGGAAAACATGTTTTGTACAGTGGTGACATCAGACAGCCAGTCAGAGCAGAGTATGTAAATTATGTTCTTGATGCAACATACCCACAGAGCTACAAGCTTCATGAGAGGCAAGAAACAACTAACTACTGCTTATCTATGTTTTCAGTTTTGTGTAAAAATGTTTTTACATTAAATAAGAGTACATCTAGAGGAAAAAATAATTTTCCCCCACTGTTCCCCGTAGTCTGGTAGTAAAAACGTACAGAAACTACCCAAGCTTCTGCTACAGTTCAACAAGAAGCCTTAAGAGTTTGGCGTGCGTATGGGTATCACACAGTCACACACACACACACACACACACGCACACACACACAGTATTGTGCAAAAGTCTTGAGGGCCCACCCCTACTTTTAATTTTTTTATTTATTTTTTAATATTTTGCTACCACGGAGCCAAAGATTTTGCTATTTTTTTAAAGTGGTCTTGAGCAATAGCTCTCCAGGCTTTCAGAAGGTGTTTCAAAGTGTTTCTCTGGACATTGGCTGCTGTCTCACTCATTTTCAGTCAAGTACTTGTACCTGACAATTTTCAGAGGCTTTTAATTATTTTTGTTTAAGCCACTTACACTGACCTATGAATCACGCAAGCATTAAGAAAGGGATGAACCAATGTTGTGCCTATAAATACCAGAAAACCTTGCAAAGAACCAATTTTAAAATTAGGGATTTTGTTACTAGCACTCTGTTGAAACAATATATCATTTGTTTCCATTTCTTTAGTTGAATCTATGAAAAATGCCAAAAAAACAGTTTGCATAAAATAGCATTATTGCACCAACAAAGTAACTCTCTAAGAGATATTAGCTGAAAACTTGGAATATGTCAGCATAGTGTGCAGTGAGTCCTTAAAAATTGGAAGAAACTGTACAAATGGAGGACAAAAGAAGATTTTGGCAGGTCTAAAGAAACTATCTACAGCTGATGAACAGTATGTGAAAGTCATGTCCTTAAGATATAGGGAAAAATCCAGCAAAGACTTGATACAGGACATGAGAGATGCATCTGGCCCTTCAGCTGATCCATCTACTGTTCGCTGAAGTCTCATCAGAAATGGTCTCAACAGAAGAGCACCTGTCAAGAAGTCATTCTTAAGGAAAGGAAATGGGTAGGAAAGGCTGAAGTATGCCAAATCCACAAGACCTGGACTGAAAATCAGTGGCAACAGGTCTTATGGAGTGATGAGTGGACCTGAACATTATTGAAGCATTGTGCGATCGTGTTGATCAAGAACAGAACAAAAGGCAGCCAATGCTCAGAGAAGAGCTTGGGAATGTCATTCAAGAAGCCTGAAGAATTATTCCTGAAGACTATTTAAAGATATGAAAAGAAGGCCTGCCTAAGTGAGTTCAGGCTGTGTTAAAGAATAAAGGTGGTCATGCCAAATACTTTCAAGCTAGTTAGAATTGTACAGAGCCTGTTTTGGGCTTATGTAAAGTA
>VUQH01004343.1:0-12861 GCA_015106775.1 Etroplus canarensis | reverse complement strand
TGAAAGTGTTAGATTTTTCTGAAATGATTTAAGAATGCTGTAAAACGTAGCCCCCATTTTCTTTCTTCCCCCCCTTTTTTTTATATTATTTTTTTTTTATATTTTTTTTTTTATTTTTATTTTTTTTTTTTATTTTTTTGTGAAATAATTTTGAAAAAGACGATAAATATATTGGCAAAAAAAAAAATACAGAAGGAATTCTGATTTTTTATTTGGAGCTTGACCAACAGTGAGATTTTTAAAATTTTAAAAAATGGGTTTGGTAATTCCACCATTAGTTTTAGAAGCATATTTTTTGCCTTGTACCATATAGTGCTGTGCAAACATCCCAACTCACCCCTCATTTCTTTATACTTTCCAATGAAAATGAGAAATAGGTGGAATTATTTATTGAAACATGCAAGAATAAATGGAAATGCAGTACATAAAGCAAAAACGGTACTTGAAAGTTGATATTTGGTATAAACACTTGTATTCTTCAACACATTGACTGAACTCTCTCAGGCAATCTTTCTTGTCATGTCTTTAAATAGTCTTCAGGAATATTTCTCAAGGTTTCTTGAAAGACATTCCAAAGCTCTTCTGTAGATGTTGGCTGCCTTTCGTTCCATTATCTGTCAAGATGATCCATCACTGCCGCAGTAATATTGAGGTCCAGGCTCTGGGGAAGCCAGTCCATGACTAATAGTGTTCCATTGTGTGTTTTTCTATCCAGGTAAGCTTTTACTGCTTTGGCAGTTTGTTTGGGATCACTGTCATGGTGAAATATGAAGCTATTGCCAATCAGACACTTTCCATTTCGTATTGCATGGTGGATCAAAATCTGACAGTACTTTTCTGCAGTTATTATTCCATCAGTTTTGACAAGACCCCCAACACACTGGCTGAAAGGCAGCCCCAAACCATGACAGAGCTTCCACCATGTTTTATACATGGCTGTAGACCCTCACTGTTGTCCCTCTCTCCTGACCTCCTCCACACACCTTAATTATAATTGAAACCAAAAATTTTAAATTTGGAGTCATCACTCCGTTAAGACCTGCTTCCCCTGATTTTCTGCCCAGTTCCTGTGTAATTTGACATACCACAACTTTTTCTTCATTTCCTTTAGAATGGCTTCTTGACTGCCACCCTTCCACTGATACCATTTCTGATGAGGTTTGGGCAAACAGTATGTGGAGCTGAAGGGCCAGGTGCATCTCTCAGGACCTGTATCAGTTCTTTGCTGGATTTTTTCCCCCTATTTCTCAATGATTTGACTTTCAGAAAGTGTCCGTCATCATCTTGAGCCAGTCTTGAGCCAACCCATTTGATGAGGGGTGGCTCAATACTTTTTGCACAGTATGCGGACTTTTAGGTCCCTCTAGTTTTATGGCAGTCAATGGCCAGCTTGAGGTCAGTTTGAGAAAGAAAATAAATTTGGAGGTGCAACAAAAATGTTTCTGTATTTGGACTACTCAGTGTTCCATATCGGTTCTCTTTCAAGGATCCTTGTGCTTGGATAAATTAAGATTTATTTTAGCTAAAGGCTGATTGGCATTAAAACTTCAGTCACCTAAAACTGATGTTGTGTTCTTGAAGGTAGATGTTATCAGCACCATATATAGGTGTTACCCTGATAACCCACACAGCCTGTTGGTTTATTCACCCAAGACTTCATCTGACTTTTTTCTTTTGTCTGCATGTGCGACTGTAATAATAAACACTGCTGCTATGGGTCAGCTGTGCCTTAAAATTTAACACTGCTGTTCACAAATTAATAAACTTTTAAAAAGCCCACACTTGAACTGACATCTTTAAATTCCATGCCTACTATCATAATCAGTCTAAAACCCAAAATATAGTCAGTTTTCTAGCACATACAGAAAATCAGCGAAGGTTTGTATTTTAAAACCTTAAAAGATATTTTTTCACTCAAAAAAAAACTCATTTTTTAAAAAATGGCTGTCAAGTTTTCTGTCAGTCTAAGCTTCCTGTTCAAACCCAAACTGGTAATCTTGGTCTTGAATTGACACAGGTTTTTGGAGATCAGGATCTAAATCAAGTGTTGTAGATTTCAGCGTTAAAGCTGCCTTGTCTGCTTTATATATGTGCATGGGGTGGCTGTAGTTCAGGAGATACGGGCCAAATGCCCTTGATGAATTTGCCTTTGCGTGAATGAAAATTTTGTATGCATGGAATAAAGAGCTGTATTCTTGTGTTCGAATATGTGAATATCACTTTTTGAGTAAAAAAAAGAGTTTTGAGTAGTCAGTAGTCAATAAGACTACAAAAGTCCTATATAAATACCAGTCCATCTCCTAAAAAAGCAAAGAAACTGGCAAAAACATGACTGCCATTGTCTTTTCAGCAGTACACTGAAAGGAAGCCAGCTAGTATTCAGTCTTTACAAATTGAAACACAGACTGCATTGTGAACTAAAAGCCATACCAGCTGTGCTCTTCGACAGGAACAGAGATGAAACGTGCACATTCTAATTACACTTCACTCCACAAAAAGTATGAGCCACTTGCTCACAATTAGTGTTAAAGTCCAAACCCGCAGAGGGCTGAATTATTGCCATAGATTTTCTGTATCATCAAATGAGTGTATTTAGAGAGCAAAAGGGTCTTTTTTGGTGGGTTTGACTCACACTCTGTTCCCTACAGCGAGTGATAAGGTGGGTGTTCACTGCGACATGATGAAATGATTGTATCTTTTCTGTAAGAGGTCTGCAGGCTGACTCAGAAAGACATGTGCATGAGCATTTATTCCCTCTTTGTCTGACCACCTTTCTTTCTTTGTGTTGCCTGCACACACGCACACACACACACACACACACACACACACACACATACACACAACCTGTATGTGTTTGACATGTGAACCAAAGAGAGAAAGTGTATCATTAAATCACCCTGTGGACATTGTACATGTGTGTGTTGTGTAAAACTTTGACCATCTCCAGACTGGAGAGTTTGCCCCTGGGCTTCTGTTCACTGTCATTCACTCAAACCTCTGAGGACAGATAACTCTTTGGCTAGAGGGTCTTGTTTACTACAAAACTCTGCACTAATAACCTTGGACTTTTTTCTTTGTATGATATTTCTCTGAAATGTCAGTCAACTCTGAAGAAAATATCATACTTCACATTTCGACACTTCTTCATGTGTTACTGGAGCACAGTCTCTGTCCACTGTCTAAAGCCATGTTCAGTGTTCGGACATGAGAAAGTTTTCACAGGACTCCATGCAGCCCTGTGAAACACTAAGTACATCTACTAACTAGGATGTACTTAGTAGATGTGCTAATTAAGTACTAATGGGATGTAGTAGCTTGTAGAACCACCTTTTGCAGTAATAATTTAAAGTAACTGTTTTTTGTATGACTTTATCAGTCTGTCACATCATTGTGGAGTAATTTGCAGGTGTGCTTGGGTCATTGTCCTGTTGCATAGTCTTGAACTGCTGCACAGATGGCGTCACATGAGAATCTAGAATATTTTAGTATACAGAGGAGTTCATGGTCAACTAAGAGACTGCAAGGTACCCAGGGCCTGTCACTGCAAAATAAGCCCAAATCATTATCCCTTTACCATGGTGCTTGACACACAAATATGGCACTGTGCATTATGGCCAAAACCTCTCCAAACATCATGTCTGTCCAATGGATATTATTCCAGAAGTCTTGTGGTTTGTTTGGATACAACTTTGCAAAGCTAAGCCATGCTGCCATGTTCTTTTTAGAGAGAAGAGGCTTTCTCCTGGCAATCCTTCCAAACAAACCATACTCGTTCAGTCGTTTTGTAATTGTACTTTCATGAAATTTAATATTTAATCTGCTAACTAAGGGCTGTAGAATTTGAGATGCACCTCTTGAGATTTTTTTAAATGTCTCTGATAATTGCCCAATCTGACCTTGTGCTGAAAGGCCACTTCTCGGCAGATCACGGCATTGTGTTAACACACTGCACTGGGCATTTTCCTCTCCACCCACCTCTTTACACTCCCCACGCATTTATGTGCTACTGCTGCATGTCACTAAATTTTGTCTTCTCTCTTCCATAGTCCATGTCTCTCTTTGCTTTAGTTATTCTCTTCTCTTTACTCCGAACTGACACCAGTCAAGGCTACACCTTCATGAGCCTGGTTCAACCACAGGTCACTTCCTGTTTAAAGGGAGTTATTCTTCCTTCCCACTGTTGCTAAGTGCTTGCTCATTGATTGTAGGGGTTTTCTGTCTAATACTGTGGGGTCTTTACCTTATAGTATAAAGTACCTTGAGGTGACATTTTTTGTGAAATGGCACTATATAAATACCTTTGAATTGAACCGAACTGAAGTGAAACTGATTTGAATTAGCATCAGAATGCTCCAGACCAGCAAACTACTGAAACTCCTGCTTTTATAGAGGACTTCACACTGGCTGATAATCAGTTCATTAAGTGCAATTGATTAGCAGCACCTGACTGCTACTAATCCTCTTCATTTTTATGGAAGAAGTAAATTTTTCACAGGACCGCATAGAGTCCTGTTAGAACTTCTTTTCTCTCATGAATGCTAGTCTTAGTTACCTAAATTTTTAATGTGGATTTATTCAGGCATGGCAGGACATTTTAATAAAGAGCTGCATGTCATGGTCTTGTGTTTTGTATATTTTTGTGTTTTTTCAGGGTTTTTGTGTGTGTATAGGTGTAGGTGTGTGTGTGTGTGTGTGTGTGTGTGTGTGTGTGTGTGTAATTTGAGTTTATGAACTTGTTCAGTTTTGGATCTTCTTGCCAAAATAAAGCCACTTTTAGTTTAAGTTGTCTTGCCTCCTGGAGTCCTGCATTTGGGTCCACTCTCTCTCCACACACCGCCAATCATGACACTACTCCACTTTTTGACCTTTGGGGCATGATGGCAAGGAGAAAGCAATGACAACAATGAAAAAGCATCTTCTGTCCTTTTGAGATGAGTCAGTGATGGATTTTATTTTGACATCTAGGCCTTAATTTAATGACCATCTTGAGTGGAAGTGATGCTTGCACCATTTCTTATAATGTGTCTTTTCATGTATTTCAAAGTGATTTCTAACAGTGAACAGCTGACATAATTGATTAGTTTAGTGACTGAAAATTAATCTGTGCTTAATTTGATAACAGACTGATCATTGAAGTTGTTTTTATAGGAAAAACGTCATAAGTGTTTCTATCTCCTTCAATTTTTCTCTTTTGACATGATTGTAAATACAAAAAGTAGAATAGAATAATTTTCTCTGATTATGATAAATTGTCATTTATAAAGTTTTGGAGTGTGGGTTAGATAGGATAAGTCATTTGTGCTTTCGATCTTATTATTTTTCTAAAGTGTTGTAGCTCGAATGAAGAAAACGATCATCACTGGCATGTCTGTACAATAAACGTGCCCTTTAAGAAGTGGTGTAATTTGTTGTCACCACACTGAACTTTGATAATTCTGTTCCTTTGTTTTTCGTTTTCCGGTATTCTCACAGTAGCATGACACAAATCTTTCATAAGGTTTGCTGTGTGCATCACAATGAGGATCACTGACGTAAAAGTAATCGAACTTCCTTGACACCACTCAAACAGCGAAAACCAATGTCTATCACTTAAGGCAGAGCACATCTTTTATTTCCTTTTCAATCTTTTCATCAAAGGATCTACAGTACCAAGTGGCATTTCCAAGGTGAGACGGAAAGTGGACACAAAAGAGAAATATCTTGCATTTTTTGCCCCTACCTTGATTTTCAGTGACTAAAGCCTATCTCTTTAAATAATATGCAATTACCAGCATTTAAACAGCTAAACTTGCTAAAGTGATTAGCTAGTATTTACCATAAGCAACATTTGTACACAAGATAACAGCTCTCATTTGCATATGCTAATGCTTGGTAATTAGCTATGCTCCAGTGGGTAATTCCTATTCAGCCCAAACCTACAGGCATTTTTTTTTGAGCAGATTAAAAACAGCAAAATAATATATTAATTCAATCAATCATGTAAAGGCTAATATATGCATAACAAATGACAAGGGGACAGTTTTAATGTCAGAAATCAAAAGGCAAAGATCTGAGGATACTCTAAGGCATGAAAGGCATGGAGTTAATTGTGTTTCTGTGACAAACTGTGACAAACAATAACACAAACACCTTGTTTGCTGCATTTTGGGATGGTAATTATAATGCTTAGTGTTCATCTGGGAACAACAATATAGGCACTTTATCCAAAAACCTTCTCTGTAATCAGTTGCCCACACAAACCTGTTGATGGTGGTGTTCCAATTCAAGAAGAACAAAATGGCTTTTGTGTGCTTTTGGAATTAAGGTAAACCTCTTTCGCCCTCCAGGCAGACATGACTTAGAAGTGGTGACAAGAGAGAGACGGTGATGTAATTTAAGTTTAATGTGTGTTTGCACTCCTAATCTTCTCTCTTCTCAGCCACTGAAAGGCATGATAAACTCTGAGACTGTTAGCTGTAAGGCAGGCTCCTTTGCTCATTGCTCTTGTCCCATTACCTCAGACTGGGCTGGGGCATTATCACACCCAGCTCTATATCCATTCCCATCAAAGCTGAGGCCAGAGAGAGGGCAGGACATATTTTGCCTTCATAAACAAATGCCTAAACTATTACAAGAATTGAAGGGATGGTAGCTGTATATGTTTGTGCAAGGCCTAAATTTAGAGATTTCTTGACAGAAAAAGGAGGTGGCATAAATGGCAGCTGTCTGTCATAAAGCTAATATTGTAGTGATTTACAGCAGCTCTTACCTTCAGCTAGAGACTAGAAATTCAAAGCCCTTGGGGCTTTGCAGTCCATGAACAATCACTGCTGGAGTACAAGGCATGGCCTGCATTGCTAATACACACTTCTAGTTTATTTTTTTCCTCACTTAAAAGTAAAGGTCAAATGTTGTGGCATCACTACAGTACAAATTCACCACTGCAAATGACAGCGTCCATATTTGCCAAAATTGATCACAGCTGAACTTGTTCTATTTGATGTGACTATGAAACCAATACAAACTTGATCTTTTTTTTCCCAAATTTTTAGCATCATAGCAACTCATTTCTTTTCCAGAGTGATAAATGAGACAAATATCACTTTTTTAAAAGGTTAAATCACACAAAAGAAAAACACTTTTCGACACTTTTCTTGTAATCAGTTCTTTTCACAGCTTGTTTGTTACCCTACCTACTGATAGGTGTTATTATCTTCTTACTCATTTTGTTGTGATATTTATTTCTCAGCTGTGTCACTGGTGTCAGAGCAACTACCCCACTCTCATCATCAACTCTCAGCTCAACAAAAATGCCTTTCAGTTATGAGTCAAATTTCCCTGCTAAATACTTTGGCTATTTAGTTGCCATTACACTGATATTCCAGTGTTCTTGTTGTAATCAACAGTCATTTCATTAAAATGTGTTTAAATATAACTACACCACCCTTCTATATGTCCTTATGCATTTACCCTAAATCTAGTTTCTTGTCTTGCCAGGCATTCGACAACATACGCCACATGAACAAAAGTATTGGACCACCTATACATTATGCCTACAGGAGCTTTTATAATATTAATTATAAACTCACTGATATCCTTAGCTGCTATAACAGTTTGCTCTCTTCTGGGAAGGCCTTCTACAAGATTTTGGTGTCTGTGAGAATTTTGGCCCTATTCACCCATTTGTGGACCATGCCTTTATGGACCTTGCTCTGGAACACAGTCATGCTGAAATGCTGGGGCAGCAGTGGTTCAGTCTGTTGGTGACTGGTCAGGAACCAGAAGGCTGCTGAGTGGTGCTGGCTCAAAACTTGCCTGTGGCAGTTGGAGGCTTGCGGAGGAGAAAGGTTGGAGGCCAATTCATGACCCACCTACACGACCTACACAAGGTGCATTAGAGACTTGGAAAGGAGTCGACTTACCACCCCTGAATACTGCCAAGGTGCCCTTGAGCAAGGCACCGAAACCCCCCACCTTGGTGCCTGTAATGGGCTGCCTTGTACGTATATCCTCACTTTCATCAGTTGCATGCCTTAGTTCTGTTTGTGTGCTTGCACGAATATAATTGCATGTTAACGTGTGTGTCATCACAAGTGAGAAGAAATTGCTGTGTAATTTCCCCAGTAGGGGATAAATAAGTATCTCTTCTTCTTCTTCTACTACTACTACTACTACTACTACTACTACTACTACTACTACTACTTCTTTAATAGAAAAGTTAGAAGCATAAAATTGTCCAAGATGTCTTGGTAAGCTGAAGCATTAAGATTTCAGTTAACTGGAACTAAGGCGCCCAGATCAACCCCAGAAAAAAAGCCCATAGTACTATCCCTCCTCCAACAAACTTTACAGCTGGCACAATGAGTCAGGTAAATGATGTGATCCTGGTATTTGACACCCCAGATTCATCCATCTGACGTGATTTTTTTTTTTTTTTTTTGCCAATATGTTTATTGTCTTTTTCAATTTTATCTGACGTGATTTGTCACTCCACAGAACATGTTTCCACTGCTTTGGAGTTCAGTGATGGAACGCTTTAAACCACTCCATCGAGTACTTGGCATTGTTCTTGGTGATGTAAGGCTTTCATGCAGTTGCTCAGCCATGGAAACCCATGCTATGAAACTCCCGGTGCACAGTTTTTGTGCTGATGTTAATGTCAGAGGAAGTTTGAACTCTGCAGCTATTTGGTCAGCAGTTTGTTGGCAAATTTTACACACTGTGCCCCCCAGCACTCAGTGACCCCACTCTGTAACTTTTCTTGGTCTGTCATTCTGTGGCTGAGTGGCTGTCGGTCCTAAACACTTTTGCTTTGCAATATTACCACATACAGTTGATCGTAGACTATCTAGGAGGGAAGAAATTTCAGAAACTGACTTGTCATGACAGTGGTATCCAATTACAGTACCGTGTTTGAATTCAGTGAACTCTTTAGAATGACCCATTTTTCACAAATGTTTGTAATGGCAGACTCCATGGCACCGTGCTTGATTTTATACACTTGTGGCAATGGGACTGCATGAAACACCTGAATTCAACAACTAAGAGGTGTGGTTCAATACCTTTGTCTATATAAGAGAATGATGTGATTAACTGGCTCATAAACTGCCACACAAACACCAAAAATCACATCAGACATTGACAGCAGTAAAAGTTTAAACACAACATGACTGAAATAACCCTCACAAAACTACTACCTTAATCAATATTTTGTAAACATTTTCTTTCCTATAAGCCTTTGCTCTTGTCAGCAAGGGAACTGTCTTTCATTTGTTTCATTACATCTCATAACACTGACTGTATGCTAAATGAGGTTTGCCCAGATGTACTATGGATGGACTTAATCAACACAATTCTGTCTTAAATAAAAAAAGAAATGCATGATATGGTTGTGTGTGCTGATAATCAGAGTTTAAAGTATTCAGCTGTGTTCCCCTAAAAAAAGTACAAAATTCCACAAAATTGGCTGTTTTTAACAGGAGTTATTTACAGAGTCAATTAGTGTGAATTTTTCTCAAACAGGAATTTGTGTTTGCCATTTTAGCAGGATACCAAGAGATGCAGAGCCCTTGCCAATTATCAAATGTTGTACTTTGTATTCTTGGAACTGTATTTTTCTCATTAATTTTCCATCAGAACCAGCAAGTTTAAACTTCACTTTCCAGAACAGAGAAATGAAGCAGACCTGCTCTGTGGGCGGAGGTTGCCTTGGAGAATCACCTGGTGTTACCAGGGAAACAGATAAGCTGGTGGAATGGCTATTTATGTAAATGCGTGATTGCCATGGGTGGAGAGTACATGTCAACACACACCTGACAGCGGAGTCTGTTGCTATGGTGGCCAAGAATCAAAAGTGGATGAAGAAGGGGATTATTGCAGCCTCACAGAATTCAATAAAATATGATACCAGCTGTGCTTGTTTAGAGAAATTCTGGAGCTATTTGATTTGGCTGAAGGTATCAAGGAAATGGGCAAATGATAAATTTAATACACATCTCCCATTGGTGCCTGGTACCTGGGTCTTAGTCTGTCAGTGATAATAGCCCTCTGTATTTCATCATACATTCAGACAGCGTGGCTGGTCGTGTTAGAGCACGGTAAAATTACAAGGAAGCCACCATGACAAGATAAATACAATAAATCTAATATGCTCTTTGTCAAATTCAGGGCTGGGTAATGAGTTCTGGAGGCTTTCACAGTAGACAGCAACTTCAATTTCAAACAAATGGACAGTATGTTCTCGTATTAGTGCGAAAGAGCTCAGATGGGAAACAGTGAAGAAAATTTAAGGTTTGTTTCCAAGTCAGTCAAATGCTGGAGATTAAAATATGCCCACAAAGGAGACGACATTTAACTGGAGGTGGTGATACAGAAATTTAGTTTTAATTCATCCAAAAGCAAACGACTTTAAATCTTAAACCTGCTGCGCTCGGGTTTCACTTCTTTGTGGAATATCACAAATGAACAGCGTGAGCATTTCTGCTGACAAGTTTAGCGTAGAATCTGTTATATAATCATACCATGTTGGTGCACTACATTTCTGCATGCAGTCTTCCAACTAAGAGGCTCACTCAGAGGCCTGTGATGTCCCCAGCTGCCACCTGCCGCTGCAAACGCCATCTCCAGAGTTGCAGGGCATTAGCTTGGCATAAAGCTGGCACAGCACAACAAGAACTTGCACACAACCCTCTGGGTAGAAAGGGGAGGGTGTTTTTTTTCTTCTTTTTTGGATGGAGTTGGGATTGTTCCTAAGCAGAGGCCACCCCCAGAGCAGTAGGAGGTACAAGAGAAAACTTGCAAACCACCACAGCAGGCATAGAGGGGGATCAGCATGCAACTTGATAACACTATATTCCTTGAGTGGCTTAAGGCAAGCACATGTAGGCTTAAAACAATAGCACTCAGTGGAGGAATGTGGAGGAACAAGTGTTTGCTAGGTACTTTAACATATGTGGGGGCAAGATACTAGAAAGTGAATGTACGTGGTGGACTGAAGTGTGAGGTGGCATGCATATTTGCACATATGGTGCAGTACTGAACATGTCAGTGACTGTGATTGGAAACTGGAGGGCAAGAGGAGAGTGTAGACCCTGTGCTGCAATGTCATTGTGCTTTTTTAATGTGCATGCATGAGTGCCATGTACTGTACTTGTGTATGCTTGGCTTGCCAGTGTACCGGAAGTACCGCGAGGCTCGGGGAAAGAGGCGGCCATCATGCCGTAGTGACGAGATTCTTGCACCCTCTGGTGTGTGCTGTCACTTCAGAGGAGGACTTCCTCCAACAAGGTGCTAAAGGAGAAGACAGCAGAGGAGAACATGCACTGTGTATACTCTGCATGTGTGTCTATGCGTTGTGAGAGTTGGCCCTTTTTTGTGCTCCAATTGTGTTTGCTCCCTATCAGTTCTCCTTCCCTTTCTGTTTGCATTTCACCATTCAACATGGAGCGCTTACAGCTCTCTAATCAAACACAGGTTAATTTTTGTTCTTAAGCCTGGATGCCTGTACAGGTGCAGCCATTTAGATTGCTGAAGGTATATTGTGTTAAATTATACACAGGGTGCATAATTATACCTGTCTTATAAATGTCATGGAAACCCACTCTGTGTATTTAGACTAAGCAGCTTTTACCTTTCAAGAATGCTAAAGTATTGAAAAAAAAAGCTGCTTAATTGACGTGAAAAGGTGGGTGGATTAACAAATTACATTTTCCTAAGTTCTTTATTTGAGTTACTTTTTCTTTCCACTTCATATCAGTTTGTCTCTATAACTCAATGCAGTTTAGAAGGAATTACAAGTGACAAATAGGATAATTTAGATTTCTGTAGATGTACAATGGACTCCTTTTTTAACCAGAGCAGTCTACCTCCACTTTTGCTTAAAAAGAATGCAGGTTTGCCTTCATTTTACAGTCCTGCAGGCTACATTCAGTTTTGTGGATACAGCCTATGTTGGTGACCAGATAGCTAATAAAACTGGATTTTTTGACAGTATTAGCAGATGTGCATTATTAACATGATATCTACAACTGATTCTTATATATCATGGTTCTTATCAAGCCCACTATATCACAACACCCCCTTGATTCAACATCAGAAAAATTTGTATCTTTGAAATCTTAACTGGTATAAAGGTAAAAGGGAAAAAAGCACATTGCTGCATGACACACAGTACTTTTTTTATCTTGCACATAATTTCCTGGCAAGCACAGTACTTCTCAACTGCCAAGTCCAGGTGATGGACAGAAAGCGAGGAAGAAGCTGAAACAGTAATTTAAAAAACCACACTGTCATTGTCATTTCCACCCACCCTGCATCATCTGGATGTGAATTTAAAGAGAAGGGAACTCCAGGGTCTTCGCTAAACAATTTAGTGTTGATCCACGTAGACACAGTGATCCACTTGGACGTTACATACAGTAGTCTATCACTGCATGAACGTGACACTAATGCACATGCTGATGGGTGGTTGAGACATTATGTAATCCATCAGTGCAGTTTGACTGCGACAGGGCTGGGTTCTGTTTATTATGAATGCACCGAAGGTTCTCAGTGGGTGAGTGAATAAAACATTCTGAAAAGAAATGGTGAAAAAGGAAGACCTATTCATACAAATGATATGCCAACTCCAGGTTTTGGGACACTATGGTGCAATTTAAAGAGAGGCCTCCAAGGATGCCGAGCAATAATTTGCTCACAGATTAATCACGTATCCAATAGGGCAAAGATTCCTCTGAGGCTCTGGGAAGCAATAATAATCCAGATAATAATTATCAGGCTGCACTGCTATTTAGGCTCTCCAAACATCATTCAGACCTTTTGTCAAACTTCTTTGTGTATTAATTGTGTGTGTGTGTGTGTGTGTGTGTGTGTGTTTGTGTGTGT
>VUQH01004334.1:0-17026 GCA_015106775.1 Etroplus canarensis | reverse complement strand
GCTACGTTGCGACCCAGATGAGCTGGTGGTCCAGAACAAAATTGTGGCTCATCTGCAGCAAGAGCAGAGTGGCCGGGGCCGGCTGGACAAGCCCAGCACCTTCAGCCTCATGTGCCGCATGGCAGACCAGACTCTCTTCTCCATAGTGGAGTGGGCTCGGAGCTGCATCTTCTTTAAGGAGCTGAGGGTGAGTAGCAGAAATCTGTTTTTATGGCATTTACAGAGTTAATGAAATTTCTTGCTGACCCTAAATTAGAATTGTCACGTGTGCACTTACCAACAAAGAACTGGGCATATATTCCAAATTATATGGGGGCAAATAGCTGTAAAAATCCACGCAGATTAATGCACTATAGGGAGACCTTCACTTTGTCTCTTTTTGTCTGTTTACTTTTGGGTAATATTTTCTCTTTTCTTATTTCACTCACTTGAATCCCACATATTAGTTTCCAGGAATTCGCAAATTAAAATTAAAAAACTGAAGTAAAGAAAACCCAGACCAAACCTGTGACAAGCAAGACAAGTCATTAGTAACAGTCTTAACATAAAAGTCAAATATTTCTGAAGCTCTTTTATTTCTTTTCTAAAATATGTGCAAGTAGAAAGAAAGTTCATCACGTTAATTCATAAAAGCAAGGACGGCAGATTCCATTCTTCCTTTATTTCAGTTTCTTTTTTCTCTAAAACATTAATAGCAATTAAAAAAAAACAGAACACGGAGCCATGATGTTTGTGTTTCTGAAAGGGAAAATGATAAGAAAAAGCTGTTTTTATAAAAGATGAGGTTGCTTGTTTTAGGTCTTTATTAATATGTTTGAAAGGCTTTCATGGTCCTTCGGTAAGAACAAATAAACGAATGCAATTCAAATTTAATGAAGTTGACTCCCACGGCTGACTCACGAACCACTGAGTGAGGCCTCACAGCCCACATCAGGAGGCGCTGGCAACAGCTAGTATTAGCGTGTTCTCACAGAGTGTTGCTAAAGAGAATGAATGTCAATGCTACATCTGATACACCATTCAGCTCATGCTTAACTGTAATGGAGTGCTCATTATACATCACTATTAACATATGAATGTTTAAAATCTCTAATATTTAAAAGATATGCAGGGCACCCAGTATTATTACCTGAGTCCTTTTGCTTAGAAGGGATACAACAACAGATGCATTAAACAGGATTAAATGACTGTCATGCGTGATTTGATACACTACAGAAAAAGCATCAAGTGTGTTCAGGGACGTGTCCAGGATTTTTTAAAATGGGGTGGCACATGGTGGGGGGGACTGAAAACAAGATAGGTGGGGGCAGTAGGCCATCAGAATCTTTAATTAAAAAAATGAGTGGAGAAAAGCCATATAAACCATGTGGACTGGTGCGTATAAAGTGCTTTTCTGCTCTGACTGAGCCCTCAAAGTGCTTTTTACTACAAGCTTCATTCACCTAGCGCTTTATTCTTTGTTGTCAAGCGTGTTTAACTATCACACACACACTCACACTCTGATGGATGCATCGAGAGCAATTTGGGGTTCAGTGTCTTGCCCAAGGACGCTTCAGCATGTAGACTGGAGAAGCCAGGGATTGGACCGCCATCCATCCTGTTGGAAGATGACCCGCTCTACCTCCTGAGTCACAGCCACAGCGTGCAGAGTTTAAACATAATTTTGTGCTGCATAATTATTTTGCAAAATGGAAAAAAGTAATTAGAGTTTTTACTTAAGTGTAAGTTATAATCCTGCTCAAGTAGTTTAACAGTGCACAAGTTGTAAAATCAAAATATACTCAAAGTGCCTAAAGTAAATGTATTTATTATGAAGAATAGCACTTTCTCGATCATACTTTTGATATGCTGACGTGTATATTGATTTAATATTGCATCTTTATTTTACTGCTGGGTAGCTTGAGTATAATGGTGTAATTTATCTGTAAAATCAGAATCCTTCATTAATTCTTAGGTGGAGCCAAAATATGATTATAATAACAATAATAATAATAACAATGATAATTGTAACAGTTACAATAATATTATTGGGGGGTGGGGTGTGTGTGTGTGGGGGGGTGCTGTAAGTGCTCGTGCCACCCCATTCCCCTCTCTCTTGAAACGCCCCTACAGGACAGATTTGATTTACATTAGAGTCATTCTTAGAGCCTCTGGGAATTCTGGTGGAAGAAGAAATTCTTTTTAGAGATATTGTCAGATTTTTGTTTTGACTTCGGTGGCGTCACTGCTGAAAATCTCCCACAGGCATTCAGTTGGATTTAGATCTGGTGGCTGTGAAGGCCATAGCGTATGATTCATTGAATCCTCATCAGTTCATTTCGGTTTTATTTCGATAACGGCAATTCACAACAAAAGTCGCCTCAAGGTGCTTTAAAATCAAACCTTTTGGTGCCCTCTGGGTGGGGATAAGTGGGTGGACTCAGACTGTGGCAGCAAGATGCCCCCGAAGCATGACAAAACCACCTCAGTATCAGGGTCAGGGTCAGGCATTCATGTTTTTCCTTTGTCACCCTTATGTATCATCACATTATACTGTATCATACATTACAGCCCATTTTCAAAAAGGTTTCATTGAAATGCTAAAAAAGGAGATTTTTGTGCTTTCTTTTCATGGGAGCTGTTGTTTAATGTTATGTTGCTGACATCTGTAAAAAAGCAAAGTTGCTCTTATGAGGAATGAGTCTGATGTCTTTTAGTGGTATCATGGAATACCTTCAGCCTTCTAGGGGTAATTATTGCTGGATGGCGTTCTCTGTGCTGAACAGTGGCTGATCAGACCGAACATGCCCCTTAAAGAATAACAATCAGACCCACATCAATGTCCCAATCCATCATCTCCAGCGCTGCGGCCACCTTTGTAAACCGCGCCACAGAAGCAGTTCAGATGATTTAACAGCACAGTCAAATTGAAATCAATACAGCTGCTATGGTTAACTGTGCTGCTGCTGACAATATGGCTGAAGGCACACCTCATACACAGAGTGTCACCTGTCTGACAAATCAAACAGGTGACACAACAAAGATGGAAATATTACCTCCTTCAATGAGTCATGATATGATGTGTCTGTGCTGACAAACAAACATCTGCCAACAAGCCACGGTCAGAGGGATTCTACCAATTAAACAGTTTAACTAGCAACAAAAGGTGATGCTGTCCTTGGTGAGATTTGGTCCTTGGTGTCTTTTCATCAAGTACAGTTTATTTACTCAGTCAGTTCAGTCATAGCAGTTCTGCTCCTTTCTTGCTTTGCATGCAAATTGCTTGTAGATATTTACTGCTGGCCTGCCACAGGCTTGGATCTGAGGAGGCACACAGTCTTCGCCGTGAGTTCCTTGGCTGATAAACGCACTCAGAATCCACTTCCAGGAATATTTTGGCAGAGCTGGATTACTTGTCAGTGGTTCGGGTCTTTTTGTGTGAAAAGCTTTGTGTGGTTTCTTTTTGACTGGATTCACCGCTCGCAACAAGAAAAGGAACACAGTGAAGCAGATGTGTCTTTGTACAGCCCCACAATTCACATATACAGTCCTTCATTAGCCACGTTTAAAGATTTAATCACGCAAAATTACATAAAACACAAAGAAACATGCATTTTAGAACCTACTTTGCATCCAAAAGAGGGCAAAACTACACAGATAATCTGCATGATTTTGATAATTGTGACTCCACCCAAGAACATGATTTGTCCTTTCTCCAGTGGAAAGTTGTTCTTAGATGAGCAGATGACTTTGGGTCAGGTTTGCTCAGACCACAGCAAAGGCAGCAGCCATAATCTAGACTAGCATTATTTTGAAATATTTTACTCTTTTTGTTTATTTAACAGGGACAGTGCATGCTAACGGACATCACTGTAAAAATACAAGATGTAAACATACCAGACATTATTGGTCATTTCCCTCTGTATCCCTCGGGGGAGGTTACTTAAATATAAAATGTGACTGTATCTCAATGAGCAAAACATATATGACAAAGGAGAAAAGAGAAATCCAAGTAATGTTACATGCCATGTTAAAAATGGCCTCAGAGCTGGTGTCTTAATCCAATTTTTGGAATGTGCCTTGAAATTCATAATGTGGAGAATTTCTTTATCACAGCTGGTAAGCTATTCCAATAATCACAAGCAGTGCAGTTTGACCATATATGATGCACCTTTGTGGCGCCTCACATTCCCCTCTGAGTGGCGGGCTGAGTGACAGTCCCACTCTCCGTCCTTTGTTTAACAGAAGTGGGGCAAGCCACTCAAACGGCTATGCTCAAATTTTTATTCTTATATTCTCAAAGTTCAAATGATTGTTTTCTAAAATATTTTGTGACTTTTTTGAAGAGTAGTTCTATTGAACTACTGTCCTCCTGGGTTTCCTCACCTCTGGTAAATCAGCCCCTAATCAGTCTATTAAGTGACTTTTAGCAGTGCAGCTGGAAATAGTCTATGGGGCAAAGAGCAATAAATTCAGAAACTGACTTTCATTATTAATGCTTACAGGACCGTAGCATATTTAAAACCCCACCTTGATCTATCTTCATGTTAATATTTTGAAGTTGGCATGCCGGGCCAAATGGTGGCTTTAATGGGGCTTTAATTCTGGTATTTTTTAACGTTTTGTTTTGTTATGTTTTATTACATCATAATGTTGTGCAAAATAAATCAATTACATTTAAATTATTTAAAATGAAATATTAAAATATTTTGGGAAATGTAGTTGTTGCTTTTAAGTTCTACAATTTTCCATTGAAATTCATAATTATTCTTTAAATTCATAATCTCTTCAGCATTAAGTAATAAATATATTAAGAGGCTTCATGGTCCATAGGCCCTCTGTGGTTCCCAAATTATTTTTAAGCAAAAATAATAAAAAAAATAAATCATCCACTAATCTTATTTATACATAAATATGATTGTAACTTCGAGCTCTCACTCAGTTTAATGTTCTCAGTGTCCAAATGTTGACCCCAAATGATGAAATGAAATGACTACATGTGATTGTTTCTCAGAACACCCATGCAGATTAGTCTGTTTTGTTGTTACTTTTGTAGCTTGTTGTTTCAGAAACAAAGCTCACATTGTGGTGATGGTGAGGCTTTTTCCATCCTCTCACACTGACTGAATGTGTGAATGGATGAAACTTTGTACTGCCTTTGTGAGGGAGATGCTTGACTGAAATACTCCTTAGTGTACAGAAGGAAAGCACAGAGGTGGCCCATCTTCTGTTATCAAGAATTTGATATACACAAATATACGTTAAAATAAAAAAATAAATCTAAATATCTAAAAAAAATATCTATCTACCGATATCTAAAGAAAAGCTTAACATGACTTTGTAATTGCAGAAAACTACTGACTGCACAAACTATGTGCTTCATCTGTGTCATAATGTTATTGGATTTGTATGTAGTGTGTGTTGTCCTCCTTTTTTTTATTACATGTATTACAGTATAGTTGAAACAATAATGGCTATATTCACGGTACAACCATATCTTGTATCATTCAGTCCTATCATTTATTCTCATACATCTACAAATAAGTAAAACAATGAGCTCACAGATGCACCTTAAGCTTAAAAAGTATTAAATGGTTTGCTTTTTTAAATTTACTTGTTCCAGTTTTACTTTGACATATTTTTCAAAGAGAGAATATTATCAAACACTAGAGTATTGCCTTCATGTCTACAGCAGAAATTATTTTTTATAAAAGACATTTTTGTTTTGTGTTTAAAAAATTACAGCAACAGTTCAGTAAAATTATGCTTACAGATTAATTTCACTTATGAGTAGAAGCACGGAGAGAGTACAAACCTCTACCAAGGCCAGCTTTGAATTACCACTGCAGGTAAAACGTACTTACATACTTACTTTGTATGTAAAAATGCATTTGGAAGTAAAGTAAATTTAAGAGTTTAAAATCTCTATTTTCAATAAAAACCTACTTCATTTTTTCATTTCTATATTATACATGCTATGGAAAATTCAATACTTTTGTCAATATCAAGCAGTGCAAGCAAATTACAATTTAAATGAAACAATAAATTTTTTCTGTGTTAAACTGGATACTAAATACTTGTACACAAAATTACTGAGGCAAGCAGATATCACTGTACTCTTGAGAAATAAGCAAAGTGGTTAAGTTTAGTTCCCAGAGTATAATATAATTTGCTGTACAGGGATTGTTATAAACCCACTGCACCCATGGTGTCACAGTTTCACTATTCAAACATGAAGGGAAAACACAGCCTGAAAAATATGTACTGTATGTGTAATGGAACAAACTCAGAACATAGCATTTTAGAAATATCCATAAGCTAGGGCAAACCTGGAACATTTCACAACACGCTGATTCTGAATGCACAAATATCAATGTACAATTGTGAACATTTAATAGTATATTCATTACATTTATCAAATACTTTGAAACAGTGTAAACTTAACAAGATATTGATATTTTAATGAGTGTATCTCAGAAGATTAGCTGGGATTATGTAAATACACTATGTTGGTAGAAATGGAAATTAATTCATATCTGATGGTACAAGACGCAAAGATGATTTTCTTTTTGTTTATATCAAATTCAGCTTTGTTGCATTAACATTTGCTCATGCATGTTGCTTTCAGTATGTATATTCCTTTACACAGAAATCCATAGAGTATTCAGCTCTCAATGAAAAAGGATTACAGGCTAACCTTTGGCTTCCTTAGACAATTACAGATATTACACTAAAATATGGTATAACTAGCATTAATGGCTTGTGAAATAAATTAAATGCGGTGGCAGCATACCAAAATATGAAACAAGTCAACACCTGTGGTTTTCCTATATCTCATTTCTTTATCGTAAAGTGACAGTTTCTCACACCATAACAACTGTGCAACCTTATTTCCCCTCCTGGTAGGCTCTTTTTATACGCCTCTGGTCTACTTCTCTTGACAGTCAGACCATTTTTATGTACAGTGGACAGCCAACATGGTCAGTGAGAACAAAGCTTTGCATATTTTGCCAAGAAAGCCTCCCGCTGAAAGAGCTGTTTCCCTGGGCTGGATAATTACATTCCATGCAGACGATAACGGGGGAATGTCAGCTCTCCACTGCAGCTCTGCTCTGCGCTTGCCTACATTGTTACTAAATTATTTGCTGAATGAAAGCTATTGATTGCTGCAGTTTCCCCAAAGGTGGCCTTTGTCGTGTCATATGTTTGACCTTCTGCTAACCTGTCAATTATGGAAGAAGTGGGCGAAGTGTGCACAATGAACACAAATGTTGGGCTACTAAAGTGTTTACTTAAAATTGATTGAATGTATGAATATGAAATCACAGACAGGAGGTGCCACTGCACAATGGCATCAGGGTAAAACTTACTGAATATTAATGTTAATGAAGAAAAGCTGTGGATAAGCTGAATGCCAACTGTTCACTGGTCACATGCATGTTTTTGATGTTTGGCCCAGCAGGTTTGGTTTCTGTTTTGAGTCTGTTCTTTCCCTACAGCCCATCTTTAGGTCACCAGCATGTGCCGCTGCATGTCAGGGCATTAGCAGCTGATAATGGCTGCACACAGATTTTTCATGTCCAGGCAGTGCTTCTATATTTGTGACCAAATACTGAGCATTGCTCTGCCTCCACAGCTTCCTGAGACTCAGTCTCATTGCAGCACACTGAATGTTTCTCTCACCAGTTACTGAACACAGCTGCACAGCTTGAAAGCAAACAGCTGGACACAGTTTAAAAACTGTCACATCATGGCATTTTTGCTCAGAATATAAATGGCAGATTTCACTTGCAAGCAAATAGCTCTGGCACCAAAGCAGGAAAATTCCAAAGTTGCTACCGGAACAGTTTTTTTAATGGTTGAAACTAATGTAATATGTTTGCTTCAGAGTCACTAACACTTACCATACTTGCTGGCTGATAAGAAATGGGTTTGACAGCTTCAGTTTCTGCAGTTCAAAATGTAACGGCTGTGAAAGAAATGGAAGCAACAGACCTAGAATGGAAGCATAAAGTGCATGCACATTATTCATTGCTAACCTCGAGAGTAAAGGCCCGATCCATGTCACTGAAGTGATTACAAATCAATGCAAATTCAGTTCTTAATGAACACCAAATGTGTCACAAGTATTGTGTGATTTAAGTCATTGAGTGTTGTAATGATTTGCAAGAGAAGCACCACATATTATTGGAAAGTTGGGGTGAAAATTTGGAAATTTCCAAAACTTTCATGAAGGTTAGGAGTTTGTAAGCTGTCACATGTTGCAGCGCTGTCATAGGGCTTTGTAATTGATTTGCAAATGTCATGAATGCATTCAAATGTTTTGTAGACACACTGGGGTGGTTCTGCAGATTTTTTTACTCGGTGTTGCTAAGTCCCATAATGCAGTTGTGAGGCAGGTAGACACTTAAACTGGCGAAAGTCAAAAATGACTCAGAACATGTCTTCTGAATTTGTAACATTTTTCTTCTGTCTCCTAAACAATTCGTCACGTCTTTATTGTAACCGCTCTGTAATGTTGCCCTAAACAGAACTCTGACTGGAGTCCTAAACGCATCAGAATTGTTTCTTATCTGTTTTGTGGCCACTCTGCAATGACTCACTACGAATTCCATCTTGTGTTGAGTCATAATCAAATTGGCAATAAGTAGGAGCTCAGCTTTGAGTTGCATTCAGACCAGATCAAAGCAAAATTTTGCGTCCTGTTAGTAAGCACATTTTATTTTCCCCAAGTGGGCAGATTAATCTGCACTGCCAATTTGGCAGAGGTTTATGCCGGATACCCTTCCAGATGCAACCCTGCATGATGAGAGGGGCTTGTGTCCCCACCTGGAATCAACCCAGGGACTTTTCACTTGTAAGGCGAATGTGTAAACCACTACACCAGTTTGCCATGCCGTTACTCACATCAGGATAGCCTCTGGAGACTCTCAAATATTCGTCCATAATGGACATTTCCAGATCTTACCAAGAAGACCCCTTTATTCATTCTCTCTCTATATAAAAACAGTTGAATCATTCAGCTCCAGCTGCCCACTGACACGACAAAAAGCATGTCCTCCAGCTGTGACTGACAGCAGCATTAGCAGACGGCATTAAGAGTCCAAGGGAGAATCTCGACTGGTTGTTTTTTTTGTGAACGTGAAAATTAATTGCTGAAGCGGAATTATTTTCAACTTGCACGAATGCGTGTTTGCTTCCTTTCACATTTCCTGACACAAATTCACATCAGTGTGCATCTGTTCATACACTTTTCAATTGCAGCTGTGCATAAACTTTGCTTCATATTTTGTCTGAACACAAAATATGACAAAAAAGAAATGGGGCCAACGAGGGATAGCTAACAAGAAGCAAAAGTTATTACACTGAAGTTTTGCTATTAAATAATTACAAATGGTTCAACCAACTGAAATCCTTCACTTTATCAATGTAGAAACCAGAAAAAAGGGTAGTATTGTTTGACATGGGTTACCAAGAAATGTTCAGGGTTTTCAAAACTCCAAAATGTTAGTTAACCCATCGTCATCGTCCACCAGGTCGAAAGCAACCACCTGAGGTTAGAAGGGTAGAAGTAGGGTCAGAGCTGGGTTTTGTTGTAACCACATCTTAAACAAGCAATCATTTCAGAAACGATGAGATCAGTGTAGTTTCAGCTACACTTTGTGAGACCTACAGTAAAGATAGATGTGCCACGTGTAACACAGATATGGCTTGGAAAACACCACCATACTTAGTTGTTTAACAGGAAAACAGACAGTATCTGATTGGTATCGGCAGATACTCAAGGTTGCGATATCAGTCTCGGTAGCAAACTCCGTGACTCTGGAAATTCTCCTTCTGCTGCTCAGCTGACAAAAATTCTAGTTTACCATCATTTTGTGTCATAAAATGTCAGGAATATACTCTGGTTTATCAGTTGCAGCCCAGCTCCACACTAACCTGTCTTAGTGAGTGGTGATTTTTTCTTTTGGCTGCATCTGAGTGTCCAACTCCTCGTGGAGAGGAAGCAAAGGAGGTCGCGAAGACCTCTTGCTTCCTTAACCCCTTCCTTTATCAGTATATGCCCAAACCCCCCCTCGCCCACCACCACCACTGCGCTGGTACAGATGAGTGTGTGGCCGGCAAGATTGGCCCTCCTGCCAGTGATATATAGCTTCACTCAGATGGACAGTAATTTTGTCTTCTCCGTGTCAGATGAATGTGTGTGCAGCTGTGGCCACAGAATTACCGACTGCTGCGTCCTTCACTTTACAGACAATATTGTAGCAGGGGGCTGGGGGGGTCTGTTAGTGGTGGGTGGGGGTCTCAATCTGAAAAGACACACATGCACCCATCCCCCAGAGCTGAGCAGATTTGACTGGGAAAGGTGATGGCGGGTGATCAGGTAAAAAGAGGCCTCAGATGTACACATGAATGTCATTTTATGATGAAAGAACATTAATCAGGAATTTCTGCTTTTGTCTTTCACTTTGTTCATGTTCTTTATCTGTCTTTGTTGTGTGTGTGCGTGTGTGTGTATCCTGAAGGTGGGAGATCAAATGAAGCTGCTTCATAATTGCTGGTCTGAACTGCTGGTCCTGGATCACATTTTCAGACAAGTGCAGCACGGAAAGGAAGACAGTATCCTGCTGGTGACCGGCCAGGAGGTAACAACTCCCTCGCACAACTTCCCAGCAGCACAACGCCCAGTCTGCTTCATTCACTTACAAGGCACTTCATTCAGTGGAGGCTTTTTAAGTAAAAACACATGTGCAATGTGTTTAGATGAAAAGACTTAACTCTAAACCAAATCAATAATGGATCTGACATTTTTTTGTTTTTTTTCTGCCAGTGTAATTTTCTGTAAAGCTGACTATTAATGGCTATGCCCAGGTATTTAATTTTTTTACTGAAGCCATATTTCACTTCCAAAACTTCCTTCTCATTTGGTTATTTTCATGCTCTAAAATACAGATAGAGCATATACTTCTTATCAGAAACATTGCCCAACAGTTGAAATTCACATTCTTTTGAATGGTGAGCAGATCTGTAAGGAAGAGTTGGCGCCTCTTACAGTCTCCTAGTTGTCCTGCCTAGATTTATGGCTAAGGTTGGGCTTTGTTGAAGTTTCATACATTTTGGCATTACAATTTTTATGTTTCAATTTGAAAGCTATAAAAAGTAGATGTTAACCAAACCTAGTCGTTAACCTTAACCCCAACTGAACTGGCATGTATAGATTCACATATGCTTACGGTGAAAATAAATAACAGTGGGCTTAATACTGAACTTTGGGGAACCCCACTAGTAACTGTCAATGATTGGAAAGTAAAATAATTTATTTTAAGATAAAACTACAGAAAGAAACAAAATTTTATATCAGTTTTCTCAAAAGTGATTCAGGAAATCTTTGAACTTTGACTTAGTAGGGCTTCTATGAACATCTTAATATCCACCGGCTCACTGGTGAACTATCTAAGGTTTGGAGCAGGTTTAGTTTTAGCCACATACTAAATAGGCAAATGCTCAAAACTAGAAATTTATTTTGTCAAAAGCTTTTAATGAGAATACTGCCAAATCCCTGACCCTAGATAGGTCAGCAGTAATCTGGTGGATGTTTAGCTTGTGCTAAAGTCTCATGAATGTAAGGGACATAGAAAATAAGGACTAGCCTGTGGTTGCAGGTGGAGCTGTCGTCCATCTTGTCCCAAGCCGAAGGGATGCTGACCAGTCTTGTCCAGAGAGGTCAGGAGCTGGCAGCAAGGCTGCGAGTGCTGCAGGTCGACCGCAGAGAGATTGCCTGTCTGAAATTCCTCCTCCTGTTTAACCCAAGTGAGTCAGCATGCTTGTGCATCTTTGCTGCAGTACAATGTGGGGGTTTATGTATATGTTTTTTTAAATATGACAAATAACTTCCATCCAGCACAAAAAATCATTGCATCTATCTGGTTTACTATGATGCTTTCCACAAGCTGGTTTGCCAAGCTTAAAGAGCTAAAGGAGGTAACAGAATACACATATGTGTTCCAAACATTAATATTTTAACTACAGTAAGAGATCCTTTTGATCTCTCTGCAAATAAATGTGTTTTGAGAGGCCTGAACTTATGTGTGTGTTCTGTAGATTATGTATTTTTCAAAGAATAGCAGATGCAAAAATCAATCAACTTCATTAGGCTGTGTGGCCATACTGATGCTGTCTTTTCTCAGATTTTGAATAGCAACACTGGCATCCTAATGGAAAAAAAAATATCACAATTGCAGATAATCTGCAGTAGCCTTTTTATCTATAAGGTTACAAGTGTTTTCCAAACTGGCCCTTTTCCTTCCAATAAATTCACTTAATTAAATTTCTAGGGTTGACAAAAGCTGATATTAACAAAGACATCCTCCTCCATTGTCCACTAATGGCATTCAAAAGAAGCGTAATGGATGGGTCTATCATTTGATAGCAGGACCGACATTCATGTAGCGGCTTGTGCAGATGGAGGGAGCATAAATGTGGCTCGCACAGATTCCCTGAAGTGTTTGCTGTTTAGCGCTGGCAAAGCGGGGAACAAAGAGCTTTTTGAATGGGGAGAGCACTTGCCATAGGCAGAAAATATTTGCTGTCTTTGCCAGTGGCTCCTTTGCTCGCGCTGTTGCTCTCCCTCATCTTCAGAGTCAGGTTTGTCGGGGGTAATTTAATTGCCCTTAAGCAGTTTGAAAAGATGATTCAGAACATTGATTCAAAACATTTAATTACTCTGTGAATGGATTCTCCGTGATGGGCTCAGCTGATGTTGAATGCCAGTCCACCAGAGGGCTAGGCTATTGTCTCACATGCACCCACGCACACATACAAACACACACATGCAGCCGCCCACACACACAATCACCTTCGTAAATACATAAAGTATAGGTACAGCATGCACATAAAGCCCAGTAGTTAGTATTCATCTTTTAAATGAACAGGTTATGAACTAATTTAAACCGATTTTGAAATAGAACTTTAATATTCAAGTCCTCCTTCACCTTTTGCTCTTCACTTGCATGTAGCCAAAGCCTGCTCAACTGATAATGGCCAATACTACTCAGAATACAACCCACTAAGCACCAGGCGTACATGGACGTTGTGTTTTGGGCTGGTTCTGGTTGGTCAGTAATGGCCTTTAAAAAGGTGCCTCATTTATGTATGAATTAAAAATATTAAAAAGTGGATGGCAAAAAGTAGTCCTTTCAGAATGTTGGAAAGACTTATTGAAAAGTATGCATTTGGGCCAAAAGGGGAAGTTTAGTCGACATCCACCTTTGAACGAACTATATTTTCTTCATGAACATTTTATGTGGTTGGGAACTGTTTGGGATCAAGCAGCTGCTCAGCATCTGCTCCTGGCACACGGGCTAATATTACTGGGATTCAAATTTTTAATTATGAATAAAACCTTTTTATGCCATATTTCCTGTTTTCCTCCTCAACCCACCAACTTGGTTGTGGCAGATGACTGCCCTTCCCTGAGCCTGGTTCTATTCAATTCAATTCAATTTTATTTATATAGCGCCAATTCACAACAAAAGTCGTCTCGAGGCGCTTCACACTGTAGGGCTACAGTGACTACAGTGTTAAAAGGAAAACCCTAACAATCCGATGTTACCCTATGAGCAAGCATTTGGCAACGGTGGGAAGGAAAAACTCCCTTTTAACAGGAAGAAACCTCCGGCAGAACCAGGCTCAGGGAGGGGCAGCCATCTGCCTCGACCGGTTGGGGTGAGGGAACAGAGAAGACAGAACGGAGATCAGAGAGAGGCACATGCTATGGGAGAGAGAAAACAACATTTAATGACATGCAGCAGTAACTAATAAATGATGGGGAGTGAAAAGAGGTGGGTGGAGAAGAAATGCCCAGCATAAGAAGCCCCCCAGCAGCCTAAACCTACTGCAGCATAACTAAGCCCTAACTATAAGCTTTATGAAAAAGGAAAGTTTGAAGTCTAATCTTAAGAGTAGAGAGGGTGTCTGCGTTCCGAATACAAACTGGGAGCTGGTTCCACAGGAGAGGGGCCTGAGAGCCGAAGTCTCTGCCTCCCATTCTACAATTCTGCCAGCGATCTTATTTGAATAGAGTTCTTCCTCCCCACCGTCACCAAGTACCTGCTTATAGGGGATCTCACTTCTCCTCCATTGCAGGGTCTTTACAATAAAGAGTCTTGAAAGCACTATCTATCTATTGATAGATCGATAGATAGATAGATAGATAGATATGTTTTTAATCCCAAAGAAAATTTTAGAGCTGAGCTTGCTCATGCAGTGCTTAGCACTGCAGCCTCCATTCAACAAAGGCCTGGGTTTGAACCTGCTGGTTGTTTGAGAACTTCGCCTTTCGTCTGTTAAACAAAATTTAAATCTAAAAGAATTTCTTTCTGACCATCTGAAAAGACTTTTGAACAAAATCTTAGTGTCATCTTTTCAGCAAGTGACAGACAAGCGTCCACAACCAAAAAGCTTCTCCCTTTCCTACAGGTTTTGAATATACTCTGGATATACATATTGACATTAACATGATAGTTGCCATCAAATTATTTCATGTTGCCTTCACTTCACTGTTAATGGTGCCTTTAGCAATGGAGCTGAAATGAAACAACTTGAGTTTTTAGAATGTTATCAAACAGCTAATAATAATATGAATTAATCCTTGCTCATGATAACCCTCCTCCGCCCGTCAAAGTTAACTGGATTAGTTCCTTTCTGTCTGCTAGATATGAAACTCCAGCTGTCTGAATCTGTGTTTTTGAGACCATTGTTGATACAACTGAAGTTTCAAGGTGAAAATGTGCAGCTGTGGTGTTGACTAAAATCACTATATGGACATGCAAACCCAAGGTTAACTTAAATAGCACAGCAACATTTAGACACTGAAGGAATGCGTTTGAATGAAAATGGTCTCATTTTATACTGAACACTGGCAGGTTAACTGTAAATATCTTTTCATCATAAGCCTTTAAAAATCTAACTTATTTTCACCCTGGTGACACCTACGAGTCCTCTGTGTACCAGCTCACAGCACGACATTTAAACAACAGGCACAGAGATAGTCAGCTTTCAGTAATATAACCTAATGTCAAATTTCTTTATTTGATGGAGACAGTGAAATGTTTTTCAAAGTTCCAGAACAAAAAGTGAAAAGTGACATTTCCTGAAGGTTTTTTCAATAAAAACTAACATTGCCATAGGCTGAACACAACTAAAGGACTTCAACTGTGACCAGCCTCAAAGTCTCTGGTGACCCTTGTAGCGCTTATTTTTTCAAAGGAGCTCTCATACATGCATTCTGGCCATGCATTTTTAAAAATAAACTTTCACCTTTCATATATGCCAAATTAGAAGAAGTAAAAAAACGAGAATGTAATTTAAAGGACTGGTCTGTGATATTTAGTAACATCTACTGATGAGAATGCAGATTGCAGCATTTGAACACCTGTCGATCTCTTTCTGGATGTGTCAGAGAACCTACGACGGCCCTCAGGAAGCAAAATGGAGTCTGCCACGACCACAACCTCAAAGATTTCCAGTTCAAAGGTTCACGTACTTAGATATAATTAGAAATTCAGTTTTTATTCCTACAAGCAACCACAGCTGCTCTGCATTTTGATAGCATTTAATGGTAAATGCTAGCTAGCAGAAAGGTGAAATGTAAAAGCTAGCATTTGAGTCTGTTTGTCTGTTCTGTAGAAAAATGGCAACTCTTGTGGAATGGGACCCGCTGGCATTTTATATCTTTTCTTAAGTAAAAAAAAAACCCATTATTATTACTGTATTTGATTTTATACTATAAAATGTACCTTCGCCTGCTCCCTTATATTTTACCAAAGGGGTCCCCACAGTGGATTAATCTGCATTTGCAGAGATTTTACAATGGATGCCCTTCCTGACACAAACAGAGTGGTATTACACTAGAGTAGACTAGACACAGTGTCTGCTTTTGTATATTACAAAAGACAAACCTCTCACTAGCGACGTAGTGGATTTTAACTGGTTAACGTTTCTTGATTTTTGGTGAGTCTGCATGCTTTAGTCGGTGTGTGTCATTGTCATGCAAATATCACTTAACATTTATATTGAAGGGGACACAGGCTCTTAAGTATGTATGAGCTGATCAAGCACTTTAACTGTGCATTCTCCTCACAGTAACAGCATGTTTTGTTGAGGCCAATTCTTTGAATTTGAACTTCATAAATAAAATGGAGATGAATTGATATTATAAAATAAAATAAAATAAAGTAATGATGACACGAAGGGTAAAGATAGGTGTTAGCATGTATAAACCTACTTTAAAGATGACTTTCTTTCAAACGAAGCAAATTAAAAGTGGCTTATTTTGATTATCAATAAATCATAAAGCAGCCGAAAATAAAAAAGTAGTTTTTTTAAAAAAAGAGAAAAACTGGCCAGTTTGTAATCTAGTCACAAACGGAGCTGTGTTTTCTTTTGGATTAGGAGGCCATAGCTATACGTGTTTACATCCATGCTAAAAGCTGCTGTACTGGTTCAGCAAAATTAACAGGCTGAGACACCAGGTGATAGATGCAGGCTGTGACACACATTTTAAAACTTTTATTTTAAAAATACTTGGTGTCTACTGTGCTTAAATTTCCGTGCTACAAATTTTCACAAGTCAAGAATGTAAGGGATTACTTAGCACAATGATTATTAATAAAATCCAGTGTAACTAAAACTACAGGTCATTTCCATCTTCGTTTTTATCCATTTGTGAGCATGCCCACCGGGAGCCACTGGAGATGAGCAGGTTTGAGACCCCTGGCCTACTGTAAGGGTTTGGGTTGATTTTTTTAATGAATTTATTTTTATTTTGAGCCACATGCTAAATTGGTACATTTTCAGGAAATAAGGATGTTGGATTTCAGATCACTTCTCGCAGATTTGGGTTTTGCAGTTTTTCTTCTCATTGACAATAAACTGGACTTCATTAAACACACAGAAGACATCTACAAGAAGGACCAGAGCGTCTCTATCTTCTGAGACGACTCAGGTCCTTCAGTCTCTGCTGGACGATGCTCAGGATGTTCTATGA
>VUQH01004328.1:11751-24090 GCA_015106775.1 Etroplus canarensis | reverse complement strand
AAATTAACCTTGTAGATGGCAACGCTGAGGTCTAGTTAGTTTACGGAGATTGTCATCCTATGATAAGAGCATTATTTCTAAAATTAACTTAAGATAAATTTTGATCTTACTGATGAAGAAAATCACACGCAATTATTTGTTTACACTGTGTGCACAATTATTAGGCAAGTTATATTGTTGTGGATTAGTTTTATTATTTAACAACAACAGTGCTCTTGGTCAATCCAAAATGTTAATAAACCTCAAACCTGAATATTTAAGGAAGAGAAATTGAGGTTTAGGTTTTTTACGAGAATATCTGTGTGTGCACAATTATAATGCAACTATTAGTGTGCAGAATTATTACACAACTAAAAGAAAAATACAAATATTCCCATCTCACTTGTTAATTTTCATTGGTTAAAGTGAGAATAATAAACAAACAACTCAAACTTTACAAATAAACATTTCTGACATTTCAAAAATATATCAATGACCACTATAGTCACCCTTTTTTCAAAAACACTCAAAAGTCTCTACATCCATGGAGTCTGTCAGAATCAGAATCAGAATATTTTATTGATCCCTGATGGGAAACTACTTAATTTCTTGATCTCTTGACCATCAACTTTTTGCAGCAACCACAGCCTCCCAGACACTGTTCAGAGAGGTGTACTGTTTTCCTTCACTGTACATCTCGTGTTTAAGAAGGGCCCAAAAATTCTCAGTAGGGTTTAGGTCAGGTGAGGAAGGAGGCCATGTCATTATTCTTTCATCTTTAAGGCCTTTACTGGCTAGTCACACAGTGGAGTACTTTGATGCATGAGATGGAGCATTGTCCTGTATAAAAATCATGGTCGTCTTGAAAGATGCAGACTTTTTCCTATACCACTGCATGAAGAGAGTGTCTTCTAGAAACTGGCAGTAGGTTTGGGAGTTGAGCTTGAGTCCATCTTCAACCCAAAAAGGTCCAACAAGCCCATCTTTAATAATTCCAGCCCATATCAGAACCCCAGCTCCACCTTGCTGGCATCTGAGTTGGAGTGAAGCTCTATGCCCATTGCTGATCCAGCCACGGGCCCATCCATCTGGTCGATCAAGAGTCAGTCTTGTCTCATCAGTCCATAAAACCTTTGAAAAATCTGTCT
This sequence comes from Etroplus canarensis, assembly GCA_015106775.1. Taxonomy (NCBI): domain Eukaryota; kingdom Metazoa; phylum Chordata; class Actinopteri; order Cichliformes; family Cichlidae; genus Etroplus; species Etroplus canarensis. Next base: position 22,963 of record VUQH01004328.1, on the reverse strand, counting down.
TCAGATATTTCTTGGGCCAGTCTCGGTGTTTCAACTTATGTGTCTTGTTCAGTGGTGGTCGGGTTTCTCTTACCTTGGCCATGTGTCTGAGCACTGAACACCTCGTACTCCTGACACTGCAGGTAGGTTGCAGTTCTGGAATATGACAGCACTGGAGGATAATGGGTTCCTGGTAGCTTCATGTTTGATTCTTCTCAAATCTTTGACAGTTAATTTTAATCTTTTTTTCTCAAGATGTTTCCTGCGACCCTTTTGGTTATTTGCAACAAAACATTTGCTGGTTCTGTGGTCACATCCTAATATCTTGGCAATTTCAAGAGTGCTGCCCTCCAAAAAGATTTTTTATAGTTCTTATTTTTCAGAATCTGTTAGATCTCTTTTCTAGCCCATTTTGCCTGAGGAAAAGAAGCTGCCTAATAATTGTGCACACCTGATATAGGGTGTTGCTCTCCTAAGGCCACACCCTCCCTCATGACACAAATGCACATCACTTTGTATGCTTAAATCCAATAGGCAAAGCTTGGAGTTGGAAAGTATGCATAAAAATGACAATATGGTCAAAATTGGGCTCTAAATTCTATGAACATACATATATTTATATTCATATATATATATATAAACAGCAGCACTTTTAGTTTCAAAAGTTTTCTGGAGTATCTTTGCAGTCCTTGTTTTATTGGACAGTTAAGCTTGCATGAGCTTTGGGAGAACACAGGCAAAGAATTCACACAGAGAGAAAAAAGGACCACATTACACCAAAAAGCAATCTAAGAACCACTGCCCATCATTCGTCCAAGATTTATCCATCCGGTCATCCTTGTTCTGCCTGCTTATCCAGGTTCTGACCATGGGGGCACCGGTTTAAACAGATGCCCAGGCCTCCCTCTCTCCAGCCAACTCCTCCAGCTCTTTCCAGGGGATACTAAGGCGTTCCCAAGCTAGTCTCTTGGTGGGACATGCATGAAATACCTCAGCCAGAAGGCATCCAGGAGGTATCCTGGTCAGATGCCCAAACCACCTCAACTGACTCCTTTCCATGTGGAGGAGTAGTGACTCTACTCAGGGCCCCCTCCAAAAACAACGCTCCTCACCCTGTCTCTAAGGCTGAGCCCAGACACCCTTCAGAGGAAGTTCATTTCAGCTGCTTATATCCACGATCTCATTCTTTCGGTTACTACTCAGAGCTTGTGACCACAGGTGAGGATAGGAACGCAGATTCAAGAGTGAATCAAAAGCTTCACTTGAAAGCTCAGCTCTTTCTTCACCAAAACAAACCAGTACAGTACCTGCATCACTGCAGACACCACGCCAATCTGTCTGTCAATCTTCTGCTCCATTCTCCTCTCACTCATGAACAAGACCCTAAGATATTTAAACTCCTCCACTTGGGGCAGGGACCCGCTCCTGACCCAGTGTAGGCACTCCACCCTTTTCTTGCTGAGAACTATGACCTCAGATTTGGAGGTGCTGTTTCTCATCCCAGCCACTTTACACTTGGTCGCAAACTGCCTCAGGGAATGAAATGAACTAAATCAGTGACAAAGAGCAGCCCTGGTGGAGTCTAACACCTACCGGGCAGAATTCTGACTTGAGAGCTGGTCCAGTGTTCTATAACCAGGACAAAAAACGCATTTTTCCTCCTGGCACAGACGTTCCTAGGGAGTCTAAGGAGTGTAATATTGCTGAAGTTGGAACACACCCTCTGGTCCCCTTTCTTGTAGAGGGGGACCAATATCTAGCTTTTTATTTATTTATTTTTTTAAACTGATCCACATTAAAGCTATTCTATAAACAATGACTGGAACACAGAACAGGAAGTCTTCACCATTAACGAGAGATCCACTGGTGACAGTGGAGGCCCTGAAAGACTTGCCATTGCCCCCAGAGTCCAAGTCATCAAATGACAGCTGTTGGGTTCTCCGATTGCCAATGCTCAGATCAGCAACATATGCAATATTCATCCTTGGTGGCCCATGTGCCACTGAGATTTAGCATTTGCAAGTCATGGTTGAAAAGCACCAGTGTTCACGGACAGAAAACGCACTCAGAGACTGAATATGCCCCACTAACAGGGAGAGGCACACATTACAGTATGCCTATATAATCAGCTGTCTTGGGGCTGGAACATCCTCATATGTCACCTTCTGATATCACAGCATCACTCATATGCATGCATAAAAACACAGTGAGAGTACTATGCATGCACAGAAACCACTGTGAGCCCAGCAGCTGCACAGGGAGGCATCAATCTGTTTTTAGGATAGAACTGTACCATATAACTCAGGGAGTTGCTGGCAGAAAAAAAGCATGGACATCTCAAAGCTGCCAGCCAGTAACTGTACTGCTATGGCATTAAAAGCTTCAAGGGAAATGGTGTCTCTCAGTCTATAAAGTGCTCCCTGTATTAGATGGTGATTCCAGGTTATGCGTGGCCCCCGTGGGTCCCAGAGTTTAAAACTTTTGGGAAATAAAACAAAGGGAGTTTTTAGCATGGAAATAGCAAGAATTTCACTGGTAAGTAATTTTCACATTGAATGCGCTTACTTTTCTAGACCTGGTTGCTTTGGGACCATTTCATCTTCTCCTTTAAAAAAAGCTGTGCAACTCAATCCACGCTGGCTTTTTCCATGTAGCAAGGTAAGAAAAAGAGAATAAGTAACAGCTCCACTGAGCCACTGCTTTGTGCTGGTTAAGTTAGCTCACCTACTCTGCTGGTGTCCTCTCTAGGACAGTGCTGTGAGTTGAGTAATGACTTGTGTCTGCATCAGTTGTGTGATTAAGAGGGGGATGTGGGGTTATAAAGGTATTATGGACCTAGTTTATTCAGTGGTGGTTAGTGAGAGAACTCCATGATCCTTCCTGAAAGGAAAAACCTGCACGTTTTCTACAGAGCTATTCCAGAGCAGACCTAGAAGTCTGTGAATACATTGACATACAGTACAATAAAAACAACTTGAAGCCTCTTTTTCATTGTGTCAAAATCTAGGAAGCTTTTAGGTGTCAAAAAACAGTAAATGAGCAGCACAGATATATACTATAAGGACAAAAATATCAGGTCCCTCCTCTCAATCATTGAATTCAGGGATTCATCCAGTCCCATTTCCACAGGTGTGTAAAATCAAGCACCTAGCCATGCAGTCTGCCTTTACATGTATTTGTGAAAGAATGAGTCATTCTAAAAAGTTGACTGAATTCAGGCATAGTACTGTAATAGGATGCCTCTGTTACAACAAGTCAGCTGCTCCCTCCTAGATATTCCACTATCAATGGTAAGTTGTATTACTGCAAAATGGAAGCATTAGGAACCACAGCAACTCAGCCACAAACTGACAGACCACATAAAGTTACAGAGCAGGGTAGTCGAGTCCTGTGCATAAAGGTTGCCAGTGCTCTGCTGACTCACTAACTGCAGAGTTCCAATTCTCCTCTGGCATTAACATCAGCACAAACACTGTGTACCAAGACTTCAAGGCATAAGTTTCCATAGCTGAGCAGCTGCATGCAAGCCTTTTATCGCCAAGCACAATGCCAAGTGTCAGATAGAGCAGTGTAAAGCACATCACCACTACACACCAGAGCAGTGGAAATATGTTTTATGGAGCAACAAATCACACTTCTCTATCAGCTAAGCTGATGGAGGAGTCTGGGTTTGGCAAGAGCCAAGAGAAGGATACCTGCCTGACTGCATCGTGCCGACTATGAAATTTGGTAGAGAATGGATAATACTATGTGTTTGCTTTCCTAGGTTTGGCCTGGGCCATATAGGTCCATTGTAATGCAAATTGTAATGCTTCAGTTTACTAAGAAATTTTGGACAATTCAATGATTTCAACTTTGTAAGACCAATTTGGGGAAGGCCCTTTTTTGTTCCAGCATCACTGTGTCCCACTGCACCACCCACAACCTATAAAAGCATAGACGAATGAGTTTGGTGTATAAGAACTTGACTGGACTGCACAGAAGCCTGACCTCAACCCCAGTGAACACCTTTGAGATTAACTAGAAAGGAGATAGTGAGCCTCTCGTCCAACATCAGTGTCTTACCTCACAAATGCTCTTCCAGATGAATGGGCAAAAATTTTCACAAGCACACTCTGAAACAATGTAGAAAGCCTTCCCAGAAGTGTGGAAGCTGTTAAAGCTTAATGTCTACAGTTTTAGAATAGGATGTCATAAAATCTCCTGTAGGTGCTATGTGTAGGTGGTCCAATGCTTTTGTCCATATAGTGTATCTTGGTCTTATCTTTTTATCTTAAATTGGTTGCTGATAAAGACTGTATCTACATCCAGGTTATGTCATGAGTAAATACCTTTTTTATGGTATACAACTTAAATAGTCAGGATTTTATTTCTTTACTTCACTGTACCCTAAGGCTTACCTAACAATAAAGTAAATCTTTACACAAATACAAGACAGAGGACAAAGATCACTGCACATTTGACTGGACAGAACTTCAGATGTGTAATGACTGATGTAAAAATATGCGATGTATCTGAATAGCTAACTAAACTCTCTATTTTCTATTCAAACACATATGTAATTGTAATATGCACAAAAAGTTTAGGACTTTCAGTATTTTTCTTTACTTATTTTTTTAATTTTAGGGTTAATTTTTCTCAGAAACTGGATTTTAGGCTCTTTGCTTTATGCAATTGCAACTGTCTTTGCTATGCAGCATTCCAAATATGTGAAAATTGCATTTTTTTATATTTGGTCACGGGGTAAGTACTCTATATTTAATTTTGAGATTTGGAATGTGTGACCTGTTGAGTGTGTTTCCTGCTCTATGTCAGCTGGGATACATTATATGGACAAACGTACTGGAACACTCATGACACCAAAAGCAGTTTTTTATGATATCCCATTCTAAATCCATAGGCATTAATATGGAGTTGGGTTCCTTTGCAGCTATAATAGCTTCCACTCTTCTGGAAAGACTTTCTTCAAGATTTTGGAGTGTGTCTGTGAGAATTCTTGCCCATTCATCCAGAAGAACATGTGCAGTCAAGTCAAGTTCTTCCACACCAAACTCATCAAACCACACCTTTATGAACCTTGCTTTGTGTCATGTTGGAACAGAAACGGCCTTCCCCAAACTGTTTCCACAAAACTGGAAACATAGAATTTTGCAAAAATGATCTTTAAGCCTTCTCTTCACCCCAGAGTATTATCAGTCCTCCACCACGTTACAGTTGGCACAATGCAGTCAGATAGGTAATGTTCTCCCAACACTCCCCAAATCCAGACTCACCTATCAGACTGCCAGAAAAAGAATGATTTGTCACTCTTCAGAACACGTTTCCACTGCTTCAGAGTCCAGTGGTGGTATGTTTTACACCACTCCATCCAACACTTAGCCTTGTGCATGGTGATTTAAGGCTTGCAGCTGCTCAACTGTGTGCTCATGTTAACGCTAGAGGAGATTTGGAACTCTGCAGTTATTTAGTCAGCAGAGCATTGGTGACTTTTATGCACCATTCACCCCAGCACTTGGCAACTGTAACTTAACATGCTGATTGTTGATTGTGAAATAACTAGGAATGAATCAATGGACGGACGGACAGGCATCTTTATAATATGGACATGTTAGCTTGTTTTCCTTGTATCCCTCTTGCTGACAGCCGTGCTCATCTGTTCTCTCTATTGTTTCTAACTAGCTTTAACCACATTTTGGCATGTCTTCTTTTCCCAGCAAAACACATGAACAGTATCTGATTGCTTTGCAAAGACACCTTCCTTGTGGCACAGGAAAAGTGTTTGTTGTGTGATTCAGCAGCAAGGCTTCAAAGCGACAGACATCATGTTACATGTAAATACAGCCGTGCCTCTATCTTTGACTTGGGTATGCTGATTGTGTCACAAAATCAGTCACAAGTCTCATTGTAGAAACCCAATTGAAGCTTAGCCCAATGAGAGAAGGGATGCTCAAGCTAATTTGGAACAAATTCAGTTTGTTCAGAATTACTGCTGCTATACAAAATGCATAAGTTTTGGGACAATTGCATATTTTTTTTGTAGTTTTGCCTCTCTACACCACCAAAATGGATTTTCAATCAAACAGTAAAACTGTGACCAAGCGCTTTACATATTCGCCTTGCGAGTGAAAGGTCCCTGGTTCGAATACAGGTGGGGACACAAGTCCAAGGGTTGTGTCAGGAAGGGCATTCAGCTCTAAAAACCTCTGCCAAATTTCTCAGGGAGAATACAAGGGAGCAGCCAAAGGTACATTTTAGTCAAACTGTGACCAAAGTGTAGACTTTCAGGTTTAATTTAATGGGTTTTGCAAAGCTATTGCAATAACTATATGGGAATTACATGCATGTTTATGCACAGTCCTCTATTTTCAAACGCAGCAATTCAAAGCTGGTTCTTGGTCCCCCACCTCTCTGTCATCCCATTAAAAAAAAAAAAAAAAAATCCTCGAACCTTACTGTTCCCAACTTACACGTGAGGACAAGATGGTCTTCTTCCACTCTTGTGTTGTCAGGACGTATGGCCAGATCTATACCTCCAGTGTCCACTTTCCTCTGGTTGGTTACAGAGTTGTATGAAGAAGCAGAAAGGCAGTGGTCACGCAGCCACACATAGTTGAAACTCATCAGTGTCCCTTGATAGTTGAGCTCTGGAGATGTCATATGCAGAGAAGGGTTAATAGTCAAATTTGTGATAATACAACAACAACAACAACATCATCATCATAATAATAATAACAGGCAAGCACAATCTGGGTTAAAGGTTAAACTCACCAAGACATTCCTCAAGTGTCCGAAAAGTAGCCTTTGTCCTCCATGGCAACACTGTGTTTCTGAGACCAAGCACGAGCTGAGTTTGTCTCAGCACTTGACTCTGTAGCCTGCCAAACATTCTAGATGTGACCACACAGAAATTTACTAAATAATAATAGAAGCCAACAAACAAACCAAAAGCGATGTCTTCATAAGAGACACAGCTGCGTGCGCCTTTGTGCGTGAGGCTGTGCGTATTTGCGCGCTTCTCCCATCAGGGCTTCACTTCCACACAAGTAAAGTCTTTAATCTCAAAACATTTCTTGGCATGATGTAAAAGTCTAAGTTACTGATTAAACCATATCACCCGCAGAGCTAGCGCAAGGCCAGCGATGGTCTGTTCTTCTTTCATATGTTTTTTTGCGGCTGTTGGCATTAGTAGAGTTGCATTACTGCCATCTTCAGGACTGCCGTCACATCAGGGAACTTGCACAGCTCGTCTTGCCGGAGAGGAGTTGAGGCAACTATGGCAAGCCAAATCTGCCTAAATTCGATATCAGTGATATCAAGAGCAACAGGGATGCAACAGCATGACGCCGCTGCCTCTAAGCCTCCATTTTAAACCAGTGTCATTTAAACGTTACGCATTTGGGACAGCTGCGTCATGTGCCAGTTGTTTTGAAAAAAAAAAAATAGATCTCTATTTTGGATCTCTCAACTTTTTATTTTGAATTTGATACCTTTAATAACTTTTCCCTGATAAATTCTATTTTCCTGTAAACTTGGAAATAGAGGAGCTTTGTTGCATGGACCTGATAAATATTTACATATATTTATATATTTTAAGGCGCCAGACACTAACAGACTGGGTCATATTAGTAAATAGCCGATAGAAACCTACTTGCTGGCTCCCTCTGGAGTAGACATTGCTGTCCACCAGGGAGCTTAAACTCATGAGCTGGCTTACAACCCTGTTCCTTGCTTCCTGCTTAGCACTTTGTATGCTGCACAATGAAGAGCTGGCATCTGTGGATTGTACATATAATGAAAGTAATTGATGCCTCTTTGTCTGTACCAGCCATAAATCATGTACTTTACAGTCTATTCCCTCTCTCCTGACAATAGCAGCATTCTCAGTATTAGACATGTCATTGATCAAGCTGTTCCTTTTGCTCTGTAACATGTATTTTGCCTGTGGTTAAATACCCATAACATTTCTTCTGGAAATTTTAAACTGGGTCACGCAGGGGGGTGGTCAAACAAGTATTAAAACTAGGGTGACCAGATCCTAACAAACTAAATGTATTTGTGTGGGACACATTAACAATGCAAGGAGGTAGTCTAAAATGTTCATATCTAACTTTAAAAATAAAAATACAATCAACTGTACAGGTCACCGGATTGGCATCTAGCAAGTAAAGACCAAATATATCATATTTGAATGAAACGTTTCCAACTCTCTCGCTAAGTGAGTATAACCAGGATCAAGAGAAACTTAATTTTGTTCTTATGGTCTTTACAGGCCCTGCTGAGGCAATGTGACGTCACTTTCAGATCTGGTGACAGAGCAAAGTTCAGTGCAGCCAGAGCAGATCTGAAAAGAGGCACAAGTAGCAACAATACATGTCAGTTGTGGCAAGAAGTCCAGCACCTAACCTACTATAAATCTGGCACAATCACGTTGGCTGAGGGCGAGGCTGTGCTTGTGGAGGAGCTGAACCACTTTTTTGAGTTTTATTTGAAGTGAAAGGACACAAGACAGCCTCAGCTCAAACAGCAGGTTGCAGCAGTTCCTGTTTCACAGTGCAGGAGCATGAAGTGAGGTCTACACTGAGGGCAATTAACCTCAGGAAGGCCACTGGTCAAGATGGAGTGACTAGGAGGGTGCTAAGAGAGAGTGCATACCAGCTGGCTGGGGTCTTCACCAAGATTTTTAATGCATCACTGTCCCAGTCCTTCACCTCACCATGTCTGAAGTCAACCACAATCATCCCACTACCTAAAAAGACCACCATCAGCAGCCTTAATGACACCAGTTGCTCTGACCCCTAAGTGTTTTGAGAAACTGATCTGACATCACATCATGTCCTGCCTCCCACCCACATTCGACCCACTTCAATTTGCATACAGAGCTAACAGATCAACAGAGGATGCCATCGCCACAGTGCTCCACACCACCATCTCCCACCTGGTACAGCAGGGGCATTATGCTCAGCTGATCTTTGTTGACTTTAGCTCTACCTTTAATACAAGACTCCTGGACAGACTGACACTAAAATTACTGGACATTGGACTTCCTAACACCACCTGCTGTTGGATCAGAAACTTTTTCTGTTACTTTGTACAGAGTCAAACTGAGTCCTCACCTTTCCACAGCCCAATAGCATCTCTACTTCTTGAGGATCCTCAGGAGGATCAGTCTGAAAAGGGAGCCGCTGAGTGTCTTCTACCGCTGTTCCATTGAGAGTGTGCTGACCTATTGCATCTCTCTGTTGTTCGCAAGCTGCACTATGGTGCACAAAAAAGCACTACGGAGGATTATTAACACCGTCCAGAAAATCATTGGTCTCGTCCCTCTTTGAAGGACTTCTACAGCACCCATTGTCTCAAAAGGGCACACAGCATCCCGAGGGACTGCAAACACCCAGGACACCAGGTGTTTAAGCTGGCATAGCATCGGACAGACACTGTCAGTATCAAGCAAAATGCAGATGCAGATAACAGATGAAGACAGCAGAGCAGTAGCTTAAATGGTTTATTATAAGGCAGATTTGGTTGTTTTTTCAAGTCCCTAAGCAATATGTCTGTTGGGGGGTGGTTGGCTGTACCAGAGCTAGGAAATTTGGAATGGTTACTGGATCTGGGTGAATCTAAGACATCCTTAGGCGCAAGAGTGGTTCAGGGGCAGGGGTCATTCAGCCCAAAAACTAGAATGGAAGGAGAAGAAGCTGGATTAAGGAAAAAATGGTTAACTGGGAGCAGATTCAAAAGGGTGAGACTACACTACCTGACAGATTCAAGTTGCAGTGTCTACAATCTGGCACTGTGATGGACTTGAGAACCAGTGTATCAGCTTGCAGAACTGGAAGGTGATTACCCTCAAATATTACCCTGCCCAACACTCTGGCACACCTAAAACCACTCCAGAAAGCAAACAAAGAAAGAGAGTTGGTATCTAGAAAGAGGAGGCTGAGGCAGCAGGCCTGACAGACTAACCTTCACTTTGCTATAACAAAAAGTCTTCTCTGCTTTAAACCAGACTTTAGAAAAATGCATGTCCTACAAAGCCAGTGAAGATATGGGACACTGTCTCAAGATGTGGGACAGGGGGACAAGAGGTAAACATGCTGTGCAGTCCCACATAAACTGGGACAACTGATTGCCCTAACTGAGAATCTTTTCTTAAGGTCATAATCCTACTTATGTAACAATAGAGAAGTTTTAGCATCAAAATATGCACTACATTTTTGGATCATAATTATAGATTAATTAATGTTTATATCACTTCAGCTGGAGATGATTTTAGTTACATATAGACTACTGGATATATTTTCTATAATAATACAGCATCATATATTAGTAGAGTTACATTTTAAAATATGCAGTGTGTACTTAAAATATGTAAAGTATAGAGTTTGAAGTACAGGATTTGAAAATAAAATACTGTGCAGTAGAAGTAGAAAGCTGTATAATACAGACATGTTTTAAGCACAGGCTCATTAAACCTGTGCTTCAGTTAAGTACTTGAGTAAATGTACTAACTTACAGTCCACCATTATGCAACTTTCCCGTGGGATTAATAAAGTATTTTGATTCTGATGATGACCACTGGTCCTGTCAATGTTCCAATCCAGTTCTGCTGGGTATTTTAAGATGAACAGTACTTTAACCCAGTGGAATTGGTGGTGATGGTGGCAGAACCCATCATGTTTCATCATGGACCCCCATAGCCCCCGTCCCCACCCTCATGCATGTTTGCATTCTATCCAGAGTGCATGTACATTGGAAAGTTTAGACCCTTTTTAGAGGGGCTCAAGCAACCCTTATTTTCATCTTACCACCCCCTAAAAATAACAATAGTAATGTAGTATTAATGATGCCTTTATTATTATTTTCTGACATCCCCTTCTATTATTATATTCTTATACAATCTAGGGTACACTGTCAAATCGATTTTGACCTCTATCCACTTGCATGGACTTCACTGTGGTGATGGACTTAATGACAGGGCTCATATCATTCTAAATGTGGCTTGAACAGGATGGCTACAGTGAGACTACAGATCTCTTCTTCACTCAGGGGTAGCCTACCTGATGCCCTGTGTTGAGTTTACACAATAAAGGGAGGGTTTTCATGAACTTGAAAGCTGTAAACGTGAATCTCTTACCAGTTTGCTTCTCACGCCAGTGTACGGAAAGACAATATCATTTTCCAGTGTCTGTATTGAATGATGCTATTTCAGTTGCTCGATGATTTTTGTGGACTG
>VUQH01004328.1:0-11731 GCA_015106775.1 Etroplus canarensis | reverse complement strand
GGTAACTAATGCTTTTTTTTCTTTTTTTTTTTTTTTTGTGGGCCCCCCCCCCCCCCCCCCGTGGTTAAGAGACTGAAAGAATGTGCACATTTATCCCCATTGTTTTTATTACTGTCACCATTTCATTAAGTATTATCATTAAGTATTGTTTTAATAATGTATTAATCAAGGCAAGATATGCAGGGCATTCTGATTGGGGCTGACCCCCCTAAATGTCTGAGCCTAAAATCGCCCCTGTGCAAGTATGCTTTTAAATGCTGCGTCAGTACACACCATTATACATATAGGCCTGCTTCCTGCTCCCAGTCTCCCTGTTGTACTGTATTAACTGATTGGTGATTAGTCAAATGTAGTCATTCAGTAATGTAATCACTTAGTAATGTACAGTAATCACTGATTGCTGTAATCATGTGTTTAAACTTACACAGAGACCATCACACTGCACCTGAGTACACTGTGTTCCCAACTGAAGCCCTTGGAAGCCAGCTGTTGGGATGACCAGTGCAGTGTTATTTTGCTTCTCTGTAGCTTGACAGGGGAGCCCTGCTGAAAATGCTGCGGTAACGTTGCATTCACGTACTACGGGAAATTTAGCATACTGTGCGGCACAAAATGGAAAATACGACCACTTCAGTCAACAATTTTGTACATGTTATCAAATAAATCCACACTAATCACTAAGTAAGTGCCTAAGACACATAAGTAGATGGCAGTGCAATGAACACTCCGGTATAGAGCCAGCTGATATAGCAATTAGCATAAAGATGAAGCTGACTACACAATATTTTTTAATATTTAAAGTATTTTAAAATAGGCCTGCGCTACATTGTAGGCTATTATGCTTTAATTCGAGGCTCCAGACGAGGTAGCACGTTTAAGGATGTGATTCCTGAGCTCGCATGTGGTCAGTGAACGCAGCAGGAGCCAGCCCATCTGAACGCGGCGGCAGTCAGTTGCGTGTTTACTTGCTTTGTCAGCGGTGTCCCCGCAGTAGTTATCTCATGCGCCTCACCTGCTGCTGATCAGACCCCTGGACTTTTATCTCAGACAGTGACTTATCTCATCGCCTGGACTCATTATCAGCAGTTTGCGGTCAGTGTCTTGCGGACTTTGATCAGGGGGGGTAAAATCAGGTTCGCCGTTCTTTATCTAACAGGGAAAGATGACGTTAAAATCCAATAAAAACGACCCCACTGTCATACTGGAGCCCGTGAACAGCGTCCGGACGGCCCTTTCGGATCTGTACCTGGAGCAGCTCCTTCAAAACAAACCAAAGTCTGACAAGGTAAGGAGATGCCTGTTTGTTTTTTATTCCCTGTTGTTTTTGAGACTCGGATTTCGCTGTTCTTGTTTGCTTCCGGGAAGTCGAGATGGGGGAAATCTGACCGTTGTTTATTTCTCGACGGAATCTCTAAAAATAGACCCGGTGATGTTTTCATAATGCGGCGAGCAGCCGCTGAATGTGTCGCCCTCTTAAACAAAGAACACAGATATTTGGATCTTTTCTGTGATCAGCTGCTCTGTTTCCAACCTCTGCATTGCTCAGCGTTCAGTCAGACGTAGTTTGAAACCAGAAGACGCTGCATTGGCAATTTCACTTCTGCATCCCCCACAAAACTGCATATATAAAGTCTTTTGGCAACTTGGGGAAACGAGACATATTTAGCTGTGATCATAAGACAGTGTTCCTGTATATCACAGTCATGTGAAGTCTATAATTAACCCTTTAGGCTTTTAACCATGTATATAAGTTTAGGTGTGGCAGTAAAATTCTGTCAGAGTAACATTGAAGGCCTATTTAAATCATGGAACAATCTGTCACTTTCAGTCTTGAATCACATTACATAATTTTGCCCACAGCTATTGCTGGGCCCCTGCTGAGGAATCAGCTTAAACGGTGTCAAGCTTTTGTGCAAACTTGTTTACTTATTCGTATGTTAAGATATGGATTGTGTCATGAAACTACTGTTTTTTGCCTTTAAGATGATAAACCACCTACCATATATGACCTGAAAAAATTTCAAAAACATTAGGACGAATTGGAAGGAGACCGGTAGGACAAAACCAAACCTGAAGCCTTGACACCCTTTTTAGGGCTGGGTTTGAGTTCCAGCTGGCTGGATGAATGTCATCTCAGAATTTGAAAAGTCAGCACAGAGATACTGAGGGAAATGGGAAAGGGAGGAAACTTCTTTCCTGACATCAGCAGTTTGCAGTTTATTAGCCTTGAGTAACAATCTTGCCTTCATATCCTTCTGCTCCTGTTAATCAGCATGTCTCTGAGGTCATATGGAACCATTATCTTACAGAGGAAAATGCTGTTTGTATCCACCAAGGATGAGGAATGCCATTTTTTCAGCCTCATTTTGAGTTATGCTGTTAATATGCCAGGCTGAAGAAATGTTCACTGCCCCGCTTACATAGACTGCTATGCATTTAAGGTTTTAGGATAAGTTTAGGCAAGGCAGTTGTTAATGAGCATGAAACACAGACCATATAAATTGCAGTTCTTTCTTTTGGTTTCCTTCAGCTCATTTCCCTCACTGTGTTCAAATGTCATATTTTGATCTCCTGTGTTTCTTCACGATATCAATAGAAGGAAAAACTCTTAGGTCCATAACTGGGGGAGGTATTATGGTCGCGTAATCTGTTTTAAATTAGATTATTAGGGCTACTGTGTGTAGACAAGAAAATGGAACAATAACTATGGATTTTTATAGTGAATTACTGTAACCAGAGATGTAGTTCCAATATGCCCCCAGAGATGACCTGCTCATGTAATGACTCTGCTTCTTTCCTAAATGCATTTGACCTTTTATGCATGTGTTTTATTTACCCTGATGTAAACCATAAACCACCATTCAAGTTTCCAGTAGGACTTTCAGACCACACTTGTTGTAGCATAGCTTGTTACTAGTTATTGAAGCACATCTAATACCTTTAAACACATATATCTGACGGGGCTCACTGTCATCATCCTGATGACACATTTTATTAAATGGCCTTTACGGTTAATCCTGATTTAATCCCGCAAGCGATAAGATATACTTCTATTACCTCACCTGTCAGCATCTGCAGATAGACTTAGCTAGTTTGTGATAAGGCTCATTAACAAATGAATTAAATAATATTTTGGCAGTAGGCTAGTGTGAATATACAAATTTAACTTCTTATACAATATTGAGTAGCCCCAGATTGAAATGAATTGCTTTAGCACAGGGAGCTTGGACTTGTGGCTCCAGCGCCGCATGCAGCTCTGTTAAGGATTTGTTAGCTTTCATTAGCAAGTCTGCTGGCTTACCAGTGTGCTTAATTGATTTGCACAAACAGAGGTAAGACTCAAGCTGGCCTGCAAATCTTTTTTATGTTTAAGAGTAGGCCTGTGCATGTTAATAGTTTTTTTTTTTTTTTTTAAATTTTCATTATTCCAGTTCTGTAACTTATTAAATGCTGCAAAATCATGATATCAGTTTAATAAAAAATTACACCTCTTTGTAATTTCAGTAGACTAATCCATATTTAATAGGTTCCTTCACCTTCATTAAAAAGTTTTGTAGTGCCATACAGGTTTTTTTGGTCACCACCCCTGCTTTAGGAATAAGAGTATGAAATCCAAAAGGAGAAAATCGATGTGTGGTGTTTCAGGATTTTAATTATTACACAGATTCTCTTCCTCAGTGGGAATGTAATTTCATCTGTCCCTCATACAACCTCATTATAGCACTCCCTCCTTGTGCTGCTTGGTCCTGACATCTAACGGTACATGCACAGCTAGTAAATAACTATCACATTGCAAAGAAAAATGGCTGGTTGACTGTCATATGAGTCCTACGTCTGACCAAAAGCCTTACCAATACAGGAGTAGTTGTCTAAATCCAAAGGCAGCTTTTGTTCAGTTAAGTTTATTGGTGAGGAGGAGAAGAATGATAAATACATACTGTTTTATTGTAACGCTGATGCTGGAAGACAGATAGTACAGTTTTGCTTAAGCAGTGCTGATGGGTCAACTTCATGTAGAAAGTTTGCTGATGCAGGTAATCTGGTCTCTCTGATGGCAGTTCAGTGATCAAATAGTAAACCCTTTGATATTGTGCACTCATTGCCCTCTGCTGAAGAGCAAGCTTATTATCTGTTATCTTATCTTGTGCTCAGTATATCAGTAATTCCTTACTGTCACGATTTGTCAGGGTACCTATGTGCATCTCTTCTTTGCAGAGATATTGACACTATAGAAGTAGCACAGATGAGGATTTCCTGCTTTTAGACTTTTTTTCAGTTCATTTAAGTGTAAAAGCTTAGAATGCATTCACTTATTTGAGTTCTATATCAAATTCTGAAAATGCATTTGAGCACTATACATCGCAGTGAATTAGCTTTGCTACATTAATGCTTTTGCTCACGGAGATCACCTCATGGCACTGCTGGTATCCATGACCACATGAACCTGGTGGACCAGATCACTGGACGTGCTTAATGAAGTGTTATAACGCCAGGTTAATTTTCAACTTTGAACATATGTTGAAAGTGCAAATGAAACATAGCTGTTGGCACACATGAGCAGAAAGTGTTCGCTGCAGTTATTAGAAAAGCTTGTAAGTTAATGATGTAAGCTGACTTGATGAAGCAGGATAGTGAATTAAATTCATTATATGGTGGAAAGTTTATGCTTTATGTTCATTTTGAGTTAATTTAATTCCGTACGATGTAAAGCTATTAATTTTTTCTTTATTTATTTTAACAGGCAGCTATGCAAACCTACGAGAATAAGGGGGCTGAGTTTTACACCAATGGCAGTGCTGGACACAAAAACTGCGCAGAGGTGACCAGGATGAAAGAAGTGGCATTTGAAAAGAATCCTTCAGAGCCAATGGTATGAAATCGGCCTCCATGCTCGCTCACTTTTTTTCTACCTGAAATTTTGAGTGACTGATTCCTCCTCACTGACTGTGGTCTTTTTCTGTAGGGAGTGACTCTGAAACTGAACGAAAAACAGCGGTGCACTGTAGCCAGGATATTGCACGGGGGGATGATTCACAGACAAGGTAACTGGGTGCATTTTGTTTGTTTTGAGTATTTTTGGGATTGTACTGACATGCAGGGTGGTGGAAAGGTACTAATGTACTCAGAATGTCATCTGTGTGTACTGAAGTAGGTCTCTGATGTCCTGGTTAGTGGTTACAGTATCAGATCAATCAGATATCACTCCATCTCTCCTGGATTCTTTGACTTCCCAGGGTCTATACACGAAGGGGATGAAATAGCAGAAATCAATGGAAAATCTGTAACAAACCACACTGTAGATCAGCTACAAAAGATCCTGGCAAGTTAACATCTCATAATCTATCACAGTTATGTTTGGTATGATACCAAATCCAAATTATTTTTTTTTAACTTTATTTCACTCAGCATGGCTAATAATGTGTAAATCTTTAACATCCTTACATACAGAGAGAAACCAATGGAATCGTCACTATGAAGATCATTCCCAACATGAAGACACGACCCCAACCCTGTGAGGTAATGATATGACAAGCAGAAAATGCACAGCTTTAGTTTTGTGGTGCTTACAGTGAATTTTGTGTTTTTATATTTGTTCTGTCCAAGTTATTTCCTAAAATCGCATGAGTAAAACTAAGAAAACAAGCTTTTATAAGGTTACAGTCAGAAATTAGTGTGATTACTTTTCTCCCAATCTTTTTCTACTTACTTGCTTAAAATGATTTTGTTTAGGTGATTCTTCTGTTAGTCAGTGACCAAACCAGGTGACTATAAACCTAGTTCAGATTTAAAGACCATCACTCACTGTTAGTGCCACATGAAACACACTGGTAGTGTGTTTCGTTCTGCCATCTAGTGGACACAGCATGTTTCTCCAGCTGACCGTCATGTGGCTTAAAAATGGCTGCCCGTGATTTAACACCAAATTGCCTGTAATATACTTTGAAGCACAGTGAACATTGGCTTACAAGAGTTTTCAGTGACTGGCCAGATATTGCTGCTCTGCAATAAGTCTTCCCCTTGCTGTGGTCAGTGATGGCAGTCTAATTTAAAGCTTGTACATCATTAATATGTAATATCAAAACAATTAGTCATTACCATACAAAAAACATCATTTTTGGCTCGCCAGGTCTCTCCAGTGCACCCATTTTTTGCACACGTTTGGCGTGTCAGTTTGTGTCAGCTTCCACTGGAGGGTCTTGGGGAAACCACAAATAAATGTTCATGAACTCTACTAATATTAGTAGTAATTTACCTTGAAGCGTACTGACGTGTGTTCCTTGTGTGATCTTTGACAGTTTAGTCAAGGTTTGTGCTTATCCGTGATATGGAAAAAAAAAACAACCCAAAACTTTAGGATGTTAAGAGGACACCAGCTAGTCATTCACACAAGTAGACCTTGTGCTTTGGCCTGCTTTTCCACAGTTTGAAACTAGCTGTCCAAGATCACATCAGGAAATCGTGAACTAGTATTCGGCTTCAGGGTGTGTTTCACAGTTAACATTAGTAGAATCCAAATGTGTAGTTTAGAAGAAGTTTTCTGAAGAATAACAAAATGTAGTATATTTTAGACCAAGGCATGAGGGGGAAGTTTTAAGTGTTTTAAATGAGTGACACTGATGGCATCTGCCAAGGAGAATTTACTGTCTTAGAGGGAAATTAATGAAAACTAGAGAAGCTGTCTTGATAGAATAAGAGAAACTGTAAAATTTAACAGGTTAGTATGTTGATATTAGAAACTTTATTTACAGCTGATCTTAATTAAGTGCTGGGTGATAACTGAACACTTGGATTATCAAGTTATCAGTAATATACAATTACAAATACTTAATAAACACTGCAAATGCTCTTTCCCAACAAGAGATTTCACAAGATGTATTCTTAAATTACAGATGTACATGAGGGCCCAATTTGATTATGACCCTGCCACAGACGACCTCATCCCATGCAAAGAGGCAGGCCTGAAGTTTCAAACTGGTGACATCATTCAAATCATAAACAAGCAAGATCCAAACTGGTGGCAGGGCAGAGTGGAGAGCAGCGCTGCTGACTATGCTGGACTGATACCTTCTCCAGAGCTCCAAGAATGGTTAACATTTCTTTAATATACACCACTCAACCACAACATTAACACTTCTGACAGGCCAACGACCAAAATACTGTTGTAGAACAACCACAAGCTCCCTCGCAATGACTTTCATTGATTGCACTCCTGAGCAGTGCAATGCGCCCCACTACAAGGCAAAAACTGCTCAGGACCAGAGGTTGGGATGCGGTGGGTGGGAGCAGCATCGACAGGGCCTTCAAATTGCTCAAGGCTCAATCTAACTGATCATCCACACGCTTTGCCAGGATAAGCCCAATCCACAAAAATCCAACCTCTAAACCCACAGGATCCAAAGGATCCTCTAACAACATCCTATTGCTAGACACCAAAAGACACCCCCTATAGTTCTAGTGCCCATGCTCCAGCAGATCAGAGCTGTTTTATTGTGGGATCCACACAATATATATCATTTGGTTTAAATGTTGTGGCTGGTGCAGTCAGATGATTTATAATGCAGAGTGAAGGTGAGAACTATGCCAAATGTTCTCAGTTTAACCTAAATGCCTGTTTTCCCTGCAGGAGGGTGGCCAGTAAAAGCAAAGCCAAAGAGGGCACTCAGTCCTGCAGCCCTTTTGGAAAGAAAAAGAAGTGTAAGGACAAGTACCTCGCTAAACACAGTTCTAGTGAGTATAACATTTCGATACTTAATCACACAGTTCTATTCATGCTTGCTCTAGCATAAGTTTTTCTAAAACAAACTGCTATCTTTTGCAGTTTTTGACCAGCTTGATGTGATTTCTTATGAGGAAGTTGTTCAGCTCCCAGCTTTTCAGAGGAAAACACTGGTGCTTATTGGTAAGCTTCCCGGCTCAGTTACATTATAAAACATTTTGATTATCAGTATTGAGCTGCATGTATCCACATTTTGGAACTTTTTTCTCACACAGTGTATCTCAGCATACAAATACATTTTAGTCCAATTCACAAATGCACAGAACACCACTACAAATGTTAAAATATTCTCATGCTCATCTAGAATGGACTTTCACCCTTATAATTAGGACCAAAAATATTTAGACTGTGACACATTTTTCATAATTTCTTTCTTTCTGTGCCACCTCAATAGATTTGAAATTAAAAAGATCAAGATTAAAAGAGACTTTCAAATTCAATTAAAGACATTTATTTATGAAATGCACCAAACTTTAAAAACAGTTTTGTTGTTGTTTTTTTTTTACCGGGACTCAAATGTAATTGGCCAATTGACAATCTTATAATGTAGTGGTTTACACATTCACCTCACACATGAAAGGTCCCCAGTTTGCAACCAGGTGAAGACACAAGCCCAGCCTTGGGGGGGGAGGGGGGGGGTGGTCACAAGCCAGTGTATTCCTAGTGCCAGTCCCAATGATTGCCTGGAATCTGGAACTCATGAAAATAACCAAAGAATATGTTTCTCTGCTTGTGATCTTTGTCAGGCCTTTACTGCAGCTGTCTTCAGTTGTTGCTTGTTTGTAAGACTCTCTTATGTTTTGTCTTCAGTAAGTGAAATCCATACTTGATTGGCTTAAGATTGATTGATGACTAACCTGGCAACAATGGTTCACTTCTTAGTGTTCAAAAACTGCTTTCACAGTCTGCTTTTGGTCATTGTTTATCTATTCCCCTTCCAGTACCATTCATTCCACTTTGCTGCATTTGGCTGAGTCTGAGCAGGCTGTACATTACCATGTATTTTGGAGTTCTCTCATCTGAGTCTGTGCCACTAGAAGCCATGCAAACCCATGTGATTATGATGCCTTCACCATTTTTTCTTCTCATCATTCTTATGATGATTGATCTGACTTTCAAATGTCCAAAGAACAATGTTGCAGAGTTGGTCTGTCTTGTTTAGATGAGTTTTAGCAAGGTCTTATCTGGTCTTTACATTTTCAGGCTGATGATTAGTTTTTCACCTTATGGCGACCCTCTTTGTTTTCTCTTTTGAAGTCTTAGATAATATGTCTACCCAATGGAGAGCGTTCTTCACTCGGTTGGATGTTTTCCTTTTGAGTATCAAAAGGATCCTGTGCTTATCCCTCATTGTTTTCTTCCATAAATAGCCAGGTTTTTTTATGCTGCAATTTGCCAGTGTGTTCTTTTTTTGTCGTAACTATTGATTTTGTTTCTTTAATGTTCCTGCTCTGTAGCAGATGGATATGCTTTGTTTTTGCTGCCTAACGATAGCCTGTTTCATTTGCACTGAAAGGTCCTTTGACCACATGTTGTGGATTTACAGCAACAGCAACTGGCAGCATAGTAGATCAGTGGTTAGTAGTGTTGCCTCACAAGCAAAAGGGTCCTGAGTCAAAACCCAGGTAGGGCCCTTCTGTATGGAGTTTACATGTTCTTTTCTCCAGGAGCTCCAGTTTTTCCTGCCATTGAAAATCATGCTAGGTTAATGCTGCCTGTGGCAGCTCAGGACACTCACGCAAACGCGACTTCCTGGTTAAATAAAATAACAGCTTGCAACCACCACATTTTGAATCAACTTCAGAGTTTTTGCATGCTTATTTGAAGAAAAAGTGACACAGGAATAGCCCACACCTATCCATTAGATCACTTTTGAGTCAGCTGTCTAGTTAGCTTTGGTTCCTTGAAAAAATAGTGGGCTACATTAAAAACAACTATTGTTTTGAAACTCTTTTGCCATTCTTAAAACCCTAAAAACTCCAATTGAGAATCTACACTATAGCCCACATTCACGTTGTACCTGCAACTTTAATATGTTTTGGCAAACAGCTACAATAACAGAAATTATGTCATTATTGAAAAGCATATGGAACTTCATATTTAACTGAAGCTTATGAAAGCATAACCTCGTTCAATTTGATTTTGATTAAAATTTCTTTAAAAGGTATTGTTTAAATTATTCTTTTTTTTTTTTTAGGTGCGCCTGGTGTAGGGAGAAGTCATATTAAGAGTGCACTGTTGACACGATACCCTGAGAAGTTTTCCTACCCTTCCCCACGTAAGTAGACTTTCAGTCTTTTCCTCCCATAGAGTGGTCAAGTTTGCTACTGTCCATGCACTAATTCTTTAACTTTCAATCTGCACAGACACTACCAGACCCCAACGTAAAGATGAGGAGAATGGAAAGGAATATTATTTCATCTCCAACGAAGCCATGACCAAGTCCATCTCTGGAAATGAGCTATTGGAGTATGGCAGCTTCCAGGGTTATATGTTTGGTACCAAAATTGAGACCATCCAAAAGATCCATGAGCAGGGCAAAATCGCTCTACTGGATGTAGAACCACAGGTTAGCACTGACATGATGTTCTTGTCACGTAACGGCAGCGAAGCAGTTGATGTGATTGAAGGATATTATTACTATTATTTCACTGAAGTGCTATTTCAACATTTCTCAGAGTCACATAAAGTCAGTAAATGTCTTTCTGCCTCATTTGAAAGCTTTTAATAAAATCATATTGTGATATCCACCTACATACACAAACAGCTTAACTCAAAGATAGGAAAATGCACATCCAGCTCTAACCTAATCCCCATTAGCCTAACCACCCTGTTCAAAGTAATGTAGTACAGATTCATCACTTACATTATTAGTGACAGTTTCAGCAACTGCGGTTGTGTTTTTGGGAAATCATAAGTGCATTGTAGAACATTTAGCTTGTGAAGCCTACAGTCCATTTTTGGCAAAGTGAAGATGTACAAATGTATATTCCCCTACAGTGAGCTGCTGTTGTATTTTATGCAGTACAGTGTACATTAAAATTGTAATGTATATTGTATTGTATGTGTTTACCAAGATATAATTAGGAATGAAAAATCCCTTTAAAATGACCTTTTGTTAAAGACTTAACTCAAACAGCATCCCTTTGAAAGAATGATGCACAGAAAACATGCATAGACAAACATAAAAGACACAAACAATTTTGAACGTAGCTTGCACAGTTTCTTTGCATAATTATTTTTGCTTTTCTTGCCTATTTGTATTTATTGGCTCTTGATTTTCAGGCACATAAAAGCAGAATAAAGAAAAATACAAAATGTATGTCTATCTCTCTCTCTCGCTATCTCTCTATCTCTCTATCTCTCTATCTCTCTCTCTCAACCCTTTATTGTCTGGGGGATATTTCAAATCAGATATGAAAAACACACTACACTATCAGTCAGAAGTTTTAGAACACCCCAATTTTTCAGTTTTTTTATTGAAATTCAAGCAGTTTAATGTCTCATTGTACTCTGAAATGAAAATATAGAACAAACAAGCTACTGAAGTTCAAAAAGAAATCATGGAATAAACCATAATGCATTCTAAACTGTTGACTCATCAAAGTAGCCACCTTTGGATGTAACAGCTGAACACACTCATGGCATTCTTTCTGCAATGGAAATCAAATATTCTTCAGCAAGTTCTTCCCAACTCTGTTGCAGAAGCTTCCGTAAATGTGTGGCACTTGTTGGTGACTTTGCTTTCACTCTTCTGTCCAGTTCATCCAAAACCAGCTCGATAGGGTTTAGGTCTGGAGACTGTGTGTTATGGTTTGTGGTTTTTGGTATTGTGGGACTAGGTTTTGTTTAATTCTAGGATGTTTGGTTTTCCTTTTTTCTGTCTCGTTCTTGTTTCTTTCCAGTTTGGTTGCATCCCCTTTGCTGTGTGCCTTATGTTTTACTTTAAGTGAA
>VUQH01004326.1:0-12278 GCA_015106775.1 Etroplus canarensis | reverse complement strand
AGGTGGAACTGATGGTCTGGGATTTAGATCAGCGCAGGGTTATCATTACTGACCCCCTGCTGTGTTTCCATGACCCCTTGGCCATGAATTTCTGACCTTTAACCCCCCCCACGACTCCTGTAAGAGCGGGTGGACGGAATCCCCTGTGGTGATCACCAGAGCAAGGAATACACACACACACACACACACACACACACACACACCATTTGCTGCTTACTTTACCCCAAACCTTTTGTTGCTTCTTCTGCCCCACGGAAAGAGCAGAGGTAAGGGTGGGAGTTGGGGGTGGGAATGATAAAGGGACTAACAGAGCTGCAGAGTCAGACTGGAGGCCGGGGGTGGACAAGAAAAAGACTGCTGGAAGATTCAGTGGAATGTCCACTCCCCATGCATCTTCTTCTGATCTCAAACGGTGTCTGACACGTTTGACCGTTAATCAGACTAGATAAGCCAGGTCATTATAGGCCTAGCAGATTTACATCGCTCTGCTAGCTGACTGGACCACATTCCCAGCAGAAACACTGGCATAACCTACTCACTTTTTCTAAGCTTGCCTAAAGGGGCCTCAACACACACACACACACACACGTGCATGCACACACACACTGTACTCTGCTGTACAGGTAAATCAGGTGGCGCATTCAGTGCAGGTGCTTATTCTCTCTCTCTTGCTTCAAGAAAAGACACAACACACACATGCGCCAGCCACGCATGGCCATTATCTAAATGATAGATGAAGTGTGTCACGGTGTATGCACAGGCTGTGGTGGAATAAATAAAACAAGCTCTTCCTGTTGCAAAGGACAACAACATTACCATAATACCATGACAAATACTACATCCGATTACTGCTGACGCGAAAACGTTACAGTATATGAGCCTAATAATGATCCACCATCAGCCTGAGGTCTGCATGACCAGCCTCCCTCATGAAGGATTTACAACTGCTTCTATGAGAAAACACTACGGAGAGAGTGTTAAGTGCTCCTAATGCTTACATAAAAAAACACACACATCAGCAGGAATGCAGCAAAGACACAAGAGTGTTGTAGAAAAGCTAATTCGACCTAAAGTAAACCTGATGTTTTTGCTGTGATGTTTGAGCAAATTGTAGTCAAGATGCATGGACACGCATATGTCACTAATAAAGTTCGCTCAAATATTTATGAAGCAATCAGGAGACAATATGCGGAGGAGCCCTGTGAACAGCTGGTTAGAAAAACTTCAGGAAGATGCCAAAAACACCCAAGGTGTTTCCAAAAAGACATGTGGGTGTAATAAAGCTAAAAAAGTCCACAAGATATGTTACCCCTCTCTAAAATTGTCCCTTGATAACATCACAAACTTCATGCTTCTCTGCATTCTGTTTGTGAGGGAGAGTTCACAAGTATCGACTGCACCACTACAGATGAAAAGAAAAACATATGTGGGATTTAATTTGTGCATGGATTTTTTTCCTCTAGAGGAACGGAGTGCGTAAAAGGCTATTTTTGAGTAGTTGTATAGTAAACATTTCAAAACTTTAGAAATATAAAGTTTAACCATGCAGGGATGAATTATGTTCTAATTTAAGAAAAATATAATGTAGGGAGTTTAAAAGCATTTTATGGATATTTGTAAATAAGAAAAAGTTAATTATGTATTAGATAAAATAGTGTTCTGTATCATGCTTCATTAGAGGAGAATGGTACTGGGTCCATGTTTTTCTAACAGCCTGTGAAGCCTGTAATAATTTCTCACTGTGCCACTCATTCTTTGGCATAAGGCAGGTTGTTGCATGAGTTGAGACAGTTTATTTCTAATGTGAGAATCATCTCTAATCATTTCAGAATAAATTACAGATCCAGCAGAGACTTTAAGCGACTGAGCTAAGATCAACAGCACAGTGTCTAATTTTAGAAAATACTTAAAGTCAGACAATGTAATAAATTACTAATATTAATTAAAACGAAAGCATAGGCAATTAAAGCAAACTCAAAACAACACAATTTCTTGCTTTATGAAGTGAGCTTAAGCATGTTATTTCATGTAAGACTCCATTAAATTACTAAAACCCACAACTTGCGTGCTTCTCTGTCATGCTTGTGTGAACTCAAGCCTATTTCATCCTTTTGTAGTTCAAAATCTTTAAAGACTGGTTACAAACATATAGGGCTTCATTTGCAATATGTATTAATAGTATAAATACATGTTGTTGTTTTTTTTAAACTTTCCTGAATAAAATGAATGAGCAATATTTCTTTTAGTGTTGTTTGATACACCCACATACAATCGGACTCTTGCAGCTGTGCTTGCATATCAACAGTTAAAGGCCTCAGGTTAAGATCTACTACTCTTCCGAGCCAAAACCAACACTGAATCTCTGATAAAGTCTTATCAGACTGTGATTAAACGTGACTCATATGCTTTATGTTTTATAGATTGCACTGGTAATAGAAATTGGACTTCAGCAAGAAAATATGATAACATCTCAAGTGAGTGTAGAAGACATGATAAACCACGTTGAAAGAGAGCAAAAGGACACAGAGAGAACAGTGCCTTAATAAGTCACACAAACCAGCCACTTCTGCACCTTAAATTATATTTGTAATGAAGGAAAGTAGCAGAGATAAAACCTCTGTTTTTTTTTCCTTTGAATGCTTTGAGAGTTTGAACTGGAGGATTTTGATGAAGATATTGCCAAGCCTCTTCTCATGCTGGTAAAGCTAGAAGTCAAAGAAGACTGATATGAGTTTGCAAGAAATTGTTCATGATTTTATTTTCTAAATATATCAAAACTACATTTATATCTGTTTTTTGTTTCAGGTGGGGACAATGAACATTAATTATAAAAATGAGGGACTATGATGATTTTTCAAGCTTCAAGCCCAGTTGCTCCTCAATTTCCTCCAAATTTTTATACATAATTGCTAATAGTTAAACAATGTTCTATTAGTTCTGTAATATTCTGAATGGCTCTAAAAAATACATTTGATGACTTTAATCTAATGGCATCCTAAAGTCATTAACAAAGCATAAGAGAAAACCAGCAGGAGGTAACCAGCTGCAAACCTATGAGCCCCCTAGGAGTATTTATGGAGGTAATTGCTAGAGCGCTGCAGGACTTCTGGGTGTTCCTTTATCACCCTCCCTGAACATGGCATCCAAGACACCCAAAAATCTGTTGAGGCCTCTCTGAACCATGTCTCCAATACAACCACTGTCAACTTCTCCTTTGGTATGACAGGCATGGCTGTGTCCATACAAGACAGGTTTACCCACACCACTTTCTGGTCAATATGATCAAAAATGCATTGAATTTGCAGTTGGACATATCTGTAGGATTTTTTCGTCTCAGACCCCTAAAATCTAACAAACGTCTGAATTGTCCCCCCTGCTGAACCTCAGTCCTATTTGGAGGTTCAGGTGAAGGACATTAATAAAAAAATCCACCAGGAGAAAGTCTTCAAACCAACCAGACTCTAGTTTGCTTCCAGATTTTCCAGCTCCTCTGACCCCACCTGTTAAACCAGTGGGCTTTACTTTAGTGATGGATTACTCAGCCAGAGCCTATGGGTGAAACAGAGCCACTAAGACTAAGATGTTCTGGTTCCAGCAATTTCCCCGTTACCCCGATAAACCTCTGTCATTTCTGAAGAATGCAAAGAAAAAATCAAACCAGGAGAACCAAATATAGAATCAGCTCTTACACCCACTGCTAACCCTGAGGTAATTACTGCAGCATGAAATGACAAGACCAGGAACCTGTGTGAAAGGCAGCAACCAGTACCCAGTTCAGTGACAGACTCTTTTATGCTGTCAACACCACCCGCTCCTTTAAGACCCTCTACTGAAAGTCCATAGTTTACTCATACCCACAACAGTGAGGTTACAAATGAAAGGGCCTATCTGAAGGAGAACCTAAAGTACATGTGAGTACATGACTCTGCTACTGCTCCAGCTTCACTGCAAAAACAGTTAGCTATAATAGTAGCAGAGGTAAATTACTCAATAAAAAGTGGTTGAAAAAGGAAATGTGCATGACTTCTACATTTTTAATGTTAGTAAATATACTTAAGATGGTACATTAAAAGTTCTGGTAACACGACATATGCATTATTATAAAAACTAGTTATTATTATTCTTATTCTTATTATTATTATTATTGTTATAAAAGCAAACTTGAGAATCACATGTAAAAATACACATTAGGCAGAAAAGGCTAAACATTTCTTTAGGGTTGAAATATTCAAGAAATTGACTGTAGAATTTGGCACTAATTACAGAGAAAACATAACTAGCATTCAATCAACTTTAATTTATTATTGTAACCTTAAGTCTCCATATATACTATGTGGACAAAAGTACTGATTTAATCATTTAATTCAAATGCTTCATTTAGTTCTATTGCCACAGGTGCATCCAATCCAGCATCAAGCCATGCAGTCTGCCTTTATAAAAGAATGAGCTCACAAAATTCAAGCATTGTACTGTTATAGGATGCAGTGCAATGCTAATTCATGAAATTTCTTCCCTCCCAGATATTACAAGATCAATGGTATTATTACAAAGCAGAAGCATCTAGGAACCACAGCAACTCAGCCACAAAGTGGCAAACAACAGAAAGTTATAGAGCAGGGTCGCAAAGCACCAAAGCAAATAGTGGGTAAAAGTTACCAATGCTCTGCTGACTCAGTAACTGCAGAGTTCCAAATCTCCTTTGGCATTAAGATTAGCAAAGTGAAGGGAAATCTTAACGCTTCAGCTAATCAAGACATTTTGGGCAATACCATGTGTTTGGAACAGTTTGGGAAAGGTCATTTTGAGTCCCAGCATGACTGTGCCCTAGTGCACAAAGCAAGCTCCACAAAGGTATGGCCGGATAAGTTTGGTCTGGAAGAACTTGGCTGGCCAGCACAGAGCCCTGACCTCACCCCCACTGAACACCTTTGGGATGAGCTGGAATGGAGATTGCGAGCCATGCCCTCTCGTCCAACATCAAGTGTAAATAAAGTATATATGGCCCAATACTTTTGTCCACGTAGTATATTTCCAGTTGGATGCTTCCCCATGATAAATATGCATGTTGTGCTCTGACAATAACACTTAGATCAGTGGAACTGATTAAATGAGGGTGCACCAAATACAAAATATCTTTATATATTTAGAATCACAATACAGTGTCCTTTTTTGGAAACCCAGTATTTGGAATTAGTTCTGATACATGAAATTTACTATTACCTGATATAATTACATTACATTATGTTATTGCATTATAATTGTATTTGTTTTTATTTATTTAACCTTTATTTAAAAAGGAAAATAGCTCAATACCCTGGACAAAACAAGCAGCAGTTCAACTGGCAGTAGTTTAATAGACATAATTCACACACAAATACACGTAGCATAATATGCAAAGTAAAGATACACATATACATTGTCAACTAACATCAGAGTAAGTAATTGTCACAGTCATCTCAAGCCAAAGAGCATTAGTGCTCAGGCTTAAAAATCCCTAAGATGTAGTTGCTCTTCATCCGATTTCATGTGGAAAATGTGAAAGTTGAAGGCCTTTTTTATCTCTCTGAGCTTTAGGAACAGATAGAAGAAACAAGGCTGGGACTGAAGACAACAGCTGCCCGTGCTTATTTAATGGATGTAAAATGGAAGCAGACCACCCTTTTTAATCACTGGTGTATTAAAATATAAGCAATGTTTTAACTAAAAATATTGTAACTAATCAGAATATTTTTTCTCTGTAAAGTAGCAGTTGTAAAGTACAAAGTGGGATCACACTGAATATTTTAAGAGAAATGTCAAAGCAGTACCTAAGTGCTGAACATGAGTAAATCTACTCAGTGACTTTAGATTGCCTCCTCCAAGCACTGCAAAATGTAAAGTAAACATTCAGCAGTCAGTCAAGGTTGCCACTTTAAGGTCCTGTAATGACATGGAACATTTCCATCCTAAATACCTAATACCACTCTGCTTTCCAGTTGCTGCTATGGGGCTGCTGCAACAGCCATTAAAATGCAGTTTTCCTAGGAAACTCCCAGGTGTGACTCTGTGTAACTGAGTGTGAAGCACAGATTATTACTCAGACCGTTCAGTCAGGCTTCTCCGGTTAAATGAAGGTTAAAAAGCTAAAAATCAACAATAAATCATCTTTTATGACAAACTTACAGGTGATGTAGTAGTTGACGTTCCTCTTGAACTCCAAGCCCATGTAGTTGGGGCTGAACTCCTGGAATTTGATGGTGAACTTGATGTCTTTCTCGGGCTTGTTACAGTTGACCAGGACATTAGGATCGAGGACTGTACTGCAGCTCTCGGCCTGCTCCCTCTTCACCAGATACAGCTTGTAGTATTCATAATCTCTTCCTTGGTCCGCTTTGGGACAGATGATGTCCAACTTGTCCCCGATGTCAGGGTAAATCACCAGGCCTTTTCCAGGCACAAACCTGGAGGTGAGAAAAGAAAACAAATTGTTAATAACACATAAAAAAGGAAGTCTGGAAAAGCAGCCATATAATTCAGCAACAGTTTATACAGTCTTAATACTTTGAGCTGTTGGAGTTATGGGTTTAAATTTGTCTGGCATGGCCTTTTAGGCAGAGCGTAGTTAATTTAGCCCCACGAAAACACTACATGTAGCAGCTTGACATTGTTCAGCATTAGAGCGTTTCACACAAATCCCTTTAAGTTCCTCCTCATGCTTGGATATGAATCAAAGCATACCAAAAGTTTGCAAGAAAGGAAACAAGATGGCCTGACACAAAATGGCTGCCACAGAAATAGCTATACGGATAGGATTTCATATTTTCAGATTTTGTGAGTTCCAGATAAGACTTGTGCTTAGAAATGATATTTATGCTGCGTCTACTTCAGAAGTTTGCATTTCTGGAGGAAAACACGGTACAGGGGTCAGCGGGGAGGTTAAAGCTCCCTGGTTCATCTTCCCTCCACCATGATCATCTACTGGAGGATTAAGATAATCCATCTGGCCTTACTGTACCTCTCCACCTTACTCTCTGCTGCCAACTCATTCAGATCAGCTCTTGTTCTCTTTTATTCACTAAAGGTGGGGAACAGGAGGAGACCCAGTGTGTGTTTGTCCGTAAGTGTGTGTGAAGAGAAGAGGCGGGGATACACTAAGTACTAACAGTGTATTTGGGCAGTGGTGTGTATGTTTATGCACGCCTGCATGTGTGTGTATGTGTGCTAGTCGGTCAGTAAAATGGGCTGAGGCTGCAGTCTGATTGGGGGGGTTGGGGCGGACGGGCTGAACCATTGTTCTGGACTTGTTTGAGGCTTAAAATGTCAACATGGTTCAACTCTGCTGTCCCAGTTAGCCAAGCATTAACCCAGACAGCCGGACTGACCACGGGTGTGTCTATGTACGTGTGTGTGTGTGTGTGTGTGCGTGTCATGGGCGCAGACAGCAAGCACAGCAGCGGGGCTATCTGCTAGATCTGCCCATGCCAGCGGATTTAAGCAGGATTTAGCAGCGCGCAATGCATTTGTTGTTCTTTCTGATCCCTTACGTTTTAACAAGACATCAGGGGTTGGGCCCCTCTCTGTCTCTCCCATTTTTTTCCTTTCAGAGTGTAATCTCACCTTATCTACAGCCCCTCATTTCATCATCACACACATCATTTCACCACTAAATAACTGACTCCTCAGACAGCCCCGGCAAAAGTCTGGCCGCAGTGCCTCCTGGGAGAGACTGATAGTGTAAGTGTGTGAATGTGTGTGTGGAGGCTGCTGAGGGTAAGGGTTGGTGGAGGAAGCTTACAATCACCAATCCTCTTCCTCTCGTCATGTTAAATGATCTTTTAAAAAGTCCCATTTTCGGAAGAAATGCCCCCTCCCCATGAAAATTAACATGATTGGATTAACATTCATGGCCATTCATCTCGGACGCGGGCATTACCAAATATATGACTTCATTTACAAGAGAGATAAATGTAAAACGAAATTTGCAAAATCCTCTCCGTTGGGCCCGCTGACAATGATGTCATGAAAGTGGATGGGGGCTCTTATACAAGGCTTTGGAAGCGGGTGAGACGTTATTCCGCCGCCATTGTCTGATGCTCATGGGGGTGAGGAGGGGGCTAGGGGTGAGGGGAGGGGTTGTGCAAATTCAAGGGCCGATAAGAGAGAGGGAACGCGGGGTATCCTTTTGTCCTACATCTCCCAACAATTTGCTGATTTTCAGCAGCAACAATCTGCATGTGCTTGTGTGTTTGTGTGTAAGCAAGTTTCTGTATGTTTTCAGGCATGGTGGTGTGTGTGTGTGTGTGTGTGTGTGTGTGTGCGCGCGTGTGTCTGTGTGTTTATGTGCGCACACATCATGCCCAGGTACACGTGCGTGTGTCTATGAAGATGCAGGCACAATCAGTCTCTAATTGGATCTACAAGATGCATCAGTGAGGCATAAACACGTTTCCATGGCAACATTAGGCTTTGTTACTGACCACCCTCTTCTGCTCCCCCACCTTCTCTCTATTCCTCCCTCTATCCCCCAATCTCACCCCCCTCTATTTCTACTCCACAATCTCATTCCCCATTGCTTTATCCTTCCCTCTCATTCACCTCCTCAACATTTCCCTCATTCCGATTTTCTCTCATCCCCTCACCCCTCCAACCCTTTCTCCATCCTCCCCCTCACTCCTCTCTCTCTCCACACACACACAAAACACCTACAGAAAAACAAGCATGAAAACCAGAGGGGGAAAAAAGAGAAAGAGGGAGGCAAACATCATGATTACACCACCATTTGTTTCACTCAACAAGTAGCTGTTTTCTATTTTCTTTGCAGGTAAACTGTTGGCAATTTTTTTTGCTCAAATGTTCTGTTTTAAATTATTTAAAAGGCTGGATATCAAATAAAACAATGTGCCTCACACCAGACTTCTCAGTTTTACAACCCATTTATTCCATTATCAAAGCGAGCCGCAACAATTTAGATGAATAATTAAGATTTCCAAAAATCTTAATATCTTAATATCCCTGAAGGATTTCATCGCAAGCCGGCCCCTGTCATTGATTCAATTTTCCGAGCAGGCCTCCTAGTTGGCAGTTAGATAGCTATCCTAAGTGAATTCTCCGCTTCTGTTTCCCAGCCTTTGTTAACTGTCTGCTATAATGAGGCTCTGGCTGCTGTGGAGGTCTGGAAGCGCCATCGCAGATGGGAAAGAAGCAACATAAAAGAAATAGGGCAGCAATTAGTGTTTAGCCCAGTTTAAAAGCCCTCCACTTGGCAAGCTGCGGCCCAGCTCCAGTCCAGGATGTGAAACTAAACTGGTGGGCTGGGACTTTGTCTCCTGTTTGTCTCTCTGTTGGCTTAATCAGCGCCACTCCGGTGCTACACACAGCCACGCAATGGAGAGGAGGAGACGAGTGACTAAAGATTATTGTACTTTTGAGAAGGTCGAAAGGGAAAAAGGGGGAAAAGGGAGGTTGAATTGCATCTTTCATTCATGTTGTCTGGAGACTTTTTAAGACCTGTTGACGAAAGAAGGTTGAGTGCACAGAGGAAGAGCTGTGCAGATACAAATAACGTTTCTGGGAAATGACCCTGAACGTGAGAGAGCCTTTATTCCCCTCATGTCAAACGAGGTGGATCTGCCTGAACCAAACAAAATAAAGAGAATCATTTTCAAAACAACCCAATGAGGTTGGTTTTGTTTCATCTGGATAGCTCCACAGCGTGCTGAATCCTGTAAAGAGCTTATACAAACATACCTACGCTGTAGTGGAGAGAGAACAGAAAACAACGAAGAAAAAGAGAGATCCCCCTCCTCTTTCTTTTTACATTCCACTGGTGAATATGAGCACATGATCTCAAATATGCTACATCCCCCCACCTCCCAATACACACACACACACACACACACACACGGATGTGAGTGCACACAAAAGCACTGTGGGGTGCAGCCTGGACCTTCCCAGCCCAACTTCCCAGCCACCCCTATTCAGGCACCCTGCCCTCACCAACTTTCATATAAAACGCCGCCTACACTAAGGCCCACTCAAAGCCCCTTACAGAGCCTCAAACCACCCCTTCCCCCATGTTCTCCACCCCCGTCCAGTCAACTCAAGCCTCTGCCCCGAGCATTGCGCTGGCAGGCAGCCTCGGCCACTGAATGAATGGACCCAAGGCAGAGGAACTGAGAGAGAAAGGGGCAGAGACGGCTCATATCAACAGAATGGTGTCAAATTGATTTGTTCCTCCTGAGCAGCAGCTTGAACATGCCATACATATCAATTAAAATCAATTAAATTCTGTTACATAAACACAGTAATTCCTCTCTACCAGTGCCAAGATGCAGGTACTAGCTCTTCTTAATGTCTGTAGTTGGATGTATAATCATTCTCTCTTTCTGTCCAGGCTTTAAAATGTATAATTGCTTGAGTGTGTCATGTAAAAACAAACATATACAGACTCTCCGCACAGCCCGACAGGTATTCGATTCCCTCTGATATCAGTGTGGTAATTATCACACCAGGAGAATTATTCCCTCGCTAATTATTACCTCTCTCCTATGTTATCCACAAAATCAGCATAGCTGCTTCCCTCTGCTATTATAACAGATTACACTTTTCGTAAGGCAGAGATGTTTACAGCCATTTCCAATCAATATTCCATAGGTTTGCTGCTCGGATAGATACAGACTCTGTGAAACATTACAATAATGCACCCACATGACACGGTTACGCTTAAGTCTGTAAAGAACACAAAGCCGTGTTATGCAAAGAGCATTGTGGTTGAGCTCTTGTATAAGTTACTATGTGGCAGCCGGGATTTACAACTGATTCAATCGCTTGAGGCAGTCTATGTTTTGTGTAATCATAGGGTACAAACGCGTCCTGTTCTCATTCAAGTCAATCAATATTAAATAATTGTCTGCTCGCAGGGACTGTTTCGGCCTTAAACCACTTTCATTCCCCTTTAGGTACAGTCAAATGCTGGCTTGGCCTCACAGTGAAAACATTCAAATAGCAGTTTCTGAAATGGCTTTGCTCTTGATGTGCGGTTAAGATCCACTGACAGTGTGATCATTTCATACACTGGAGACTGTCAGTGTTTTTGTTCGGCTCCAGAGAAACTTGCCACTTTCGGTCGAGTCATGTGAACTGTGAATAACAGACCTGAAACCGGTCTGAACCATCTCCCTGCGAGAAGGTGAGCTGGTCACAGGTTTACGCCCGCAGCTCGACCCGATTGCTTGTATACATAGCTGGCTTCTGTCAGGCTGTCGCGGGGGCAGATGTTCTTAGGGAGACCTGACTATAAACACACATACATAAACATGCGCCCCGCAGTGTACACACACTGATTTCCTCACATGTCAAGCACAGTAAACAAGTTGCCTTAGTGCTCGCCCGGGCCACACACACACATAGAGACACACGAACAAACACAAGCATCCTGAAATTAAGGAAAACAAGGTCCATCTGGCTCCACAATTGTTTAGCAAAGCAGGAAGGATTTGACCCTTATTATACAAAAAGAACAACAAACTAGCCAGAGGGTAGCAATATTGGATAAACTATAAACTCAATCCAAGCTGAAGAGTAGGCCAGACTTGGCAAATGTGACTTGCTGAAAAGCAGAAAGCTTGGTATTTTCCCTCCGGGCTGTCCCCATTAGAGGGACATAAATGACGATGTCAGAGGCAAAAAAAAGACCGAAAGAATATCCTGAATTCCACCCTGCAGAGAACCCTGCTTTTGTACATGTGAACACAGACACCCTTTCTGCCTCACTCACAGAAACACACAAACACACTCTAGGTTTAGTTAGCTCAGTCAACAGGCTGGCATGCAGAGCAGATCAGATAGGATTCAGCGTGACTCATAACAGTTGCAAACGGACGAGTTATAACACAGACACGAGCGCGGCTGACACGCACCCCTCATGTTCACCAAACAGGCCCAGTATGCTTGCCCTCTATCACTGTCACATGAAGGGGCTAGCATCGCACCATCAGCGGCTGTAATGAGCTAACAAGATGATGCCCAGATGGCCTTGCCACAAGTAGGACAGAAGTGGACGTTGTTTCTAGATGAACAAGCTGAAGAGGACTGTTGAGCGAGAGGAGTGTCAGAAGTCATTAGGGAGGAGAAAGAGCATAATCTGTTTCTTCTTATGGTCTCTGTGGTTTCTGTCAGTGCTCAGCCCATCCCTGTCTAAGAGCAGGGGAGTTAAGCGAGCATGGGTGTATGCGGTTGTGATTGAACGTCATCCACGGTATCACTGACAGCGAGAAAAGACCCAGACTGTTGCTCTCTGG
>VUQH01004323.1:30372-41863 GCA_015106775.1 Etroplus canarensis | reverse complement strand
GTATTGCAGGATTGTGTTGATTGTAAATTGTGATCCATCCATCCATCCATCCATCCATCCTTTTACTCTTATCTAATTCAGGGTAGGGGTGGTGGGCTGGAGCCTATAAATGTCTAAAACATTTTACAGAAATAATGATATTTATCATACTTCATAAGCATTTAAGAATACCTGGATAACCCACTTTTCATTTGAAAAGCTACTTTTATTGCATACTTACAGGTAGATCCCATCCTGCTAAAACATATGGTTTCATATAAAATTGGGTTGTATCTGTTATTTCCTACTTTAACCAGGGATGCTGATGGCACAGCTTTGATGAGCTGAGGCTGATTTGACCACGAAAAGATGAAAAGACATAAATGACAGCCTATGTTGGAAGAAAGGGAGGGTCAAATCTCATATCATCTGATTGACATATTGGTGAGAAATAATGTTTGCAGCTCTGCTGCAAGGCTCTCCTTAACAGAGGGACATTGCACTGACAGAATTTACCACATCTGTACCACTTTAATTCCAATTCTACTGATGCTGAATGTTTCTTTGGTGTTGTAGAGTTACAGAACTCTACATTACTTAACATCTTCATGCTACATATTCTGATGTGATCAGAAAATATTTCTGCACAAATGAGTAAGATAGGAAATTGTCAACATGTTACATGAATATACCTTTCCACTTTGATGCCATGAGCCCAAGGTTATCTATGCATGTAACGGCAGTTAAACAGGAAATTCACTCCAGTTTTCTGTCACTCAGACAGAGTCTGCTTGAGCCACCGAAAACACCTGACAACGCCAAAGACCCTTTGATATACTGGGCAGTGTGCAAGGAGGTTAACAGTCTGGGATTTTCTTCACCAGGCCTTCACTTCCTCAACACTTTTTTCTCTCTTTATAAAATCAATAAAATGCACATCCATCAGGTGTATCTCTTGAACTTGATTAAGAGTTTAAAAAAACTCCTTTTCCCTCTCTCTCTCTCTGCCTCACATTTTTTTGGCAGCGCAGACAATTCCTAATCCATTTACCATTTACAAAGCCTCTTATGGTGAGTGCTTATATGAGACAACCTACAAGTGAAAACTGACTGATATGATATCTGACACATTTGGTGTCTCAAAAAAGTTTAATACTTTGGAATGCTTAGTTTATTTATTTTCTTTATGTGTGCTTTTATTACTTTATTGCCAGCTGCAATACACGATTCACCATTTAGTTGATCATAATGTCTAGACCACTGTTTCATCAAAACTTAAAACTGTAGTCAGTAATTCATATTTTTTTCTGGATGAAAAACTTTTATTGAATGGGGAACATACTGGTATTAATAATACAAGTGATTCTTGTAACTGAGGATATAAGGACACATAACTTTAAAGTCCATCAATTGACATTTTTTTAATAAATCCTAAGTCAAATGTGAGATTATGATAAACCATCAGCCCAGACAAACATTATAATTGGTTTTTGTCAGCCCTTTCTTTCTGAATTACAACTACTGCATATATATTAAACATTTATTGTCTAATATATGCATATTTGAAATTAATCATGAAATATGAAAAGTGATCCTCTTCCAAAATTCAGCCACATCAAATCTTTAATTTTTATTGTAAATTAATCAGTATTTTATTGATCTAATTGATCTATAGTGGATATTTTGGCTCAGCAAAAATAATACTAAAAATGCAGTAGGAATGTATTTGCAGACCTCTATTGAATGTTAACTCACTTTCATTACATTCAAAAAAATCTTTATTCTAATTTTTCCCCTATATTCAAAGTGAAATACAGAGGAAAGCTGTACCAGGAAACTGAAGTAATACTGCATATGACCATATGGTGTCAGAGTTGCATACTGGGCAAACCAAATACAGATTTCAGTTTTTTTTTTTTTGACATTTAAAGTCCTTCAGCTAATCTTTGTAGCAGTTAACACCTGTAAAGCGTTTTCAGATAAGTCTAAATCCAAATTGCTTTCACATTTTAAACTTTTCTTGTCACGGGGTCCAGTGCAGAATATTCACTTTCAAAGCCAAAGTTGAGAGACTGTCCTACCGTTTAGTGATAATCTAGAAATATTGTCAGATATCAGCCAGTTTCAAATTGACATTATATGAGAAAATAAAAGTATAATCTTACTGATATAATTGGATGATTTTGGTTCTGTTGGTTTGTCAAAAAAAAAAAATAGACAAAAATTGAACTTTACTGGGATTCTTGGCTTTGGAAAGCTTAGATAATGGAGTGACCTCCACATGTAACCACATGGCAAATCAGCAGTTTGTTTTGATTTTATGAAAATGAGATTTTTCATGTGAACAAGCTGACCTTGAATGAAGATTGCCTCGGTACCAGTTTTGCACCACTTTCTAGCAAGGCTTCCATTACCTGTAATTTATGATTTTGGGGATACAAGCCCCTCTCACTATGGAGGGTTGTGTCAGGAAGGGCATCCGGTGTAAAACATCTCAATCCACTCAAATTACTAACGCAGATTAATCCGCTGTGGCTACCCCTTGGGGAGAGTACAAGGGAGGAGCCGAAATGTACACTTCATTAATGATCAGTGATGATGATCAACTTATTTACTTATAAGTTAAAAGCTGATATAAAGCCATACCTGCAGTTGTAAATCTAGGCATGAATAAATGCACTATTCACCTCAAGTTTTGTTTAAGATTTGGGTAATTACAAGTGTCACAACTATCAACAATCAGAGAAAAGACTGAAAGTGCTAATAGCCAAACAGTTGTGTTTGAAGTTTTTAATGTCAAAGTCAAACTTACATGATTCATCTTCATAACAAACCATTCGCCAACAGCTCTTCTTCTTCCTTATCATAGCAAATGCAATTAGTTCATTATGTAATTACAGGAAGGGATAAGTAAAAGAGAGCCAATCCCTTAAAGGAAAGAAAACAAAGAAGAGGAAACCAAAAATAACATTTTTTTCCTTTTTTTAATCAAGTGCAGATTTGAACCTTAAGCATGCCATCGTTTGTTATGGTTTCCAGTTGTCTGTTCTACAGTGTAGTTATTTGTACAGGGCTAGGGTAACAGCACAAGAGGGATGACAGGTACATGATGTCCACTGAAGTGTCTCTTCTTGAAAGTGTCTTGATTAGTAGGTGGTAGTTCTCAGACATGATGCCCTTCTGTCTCTCCCCCCTCTGAGTTTTGCAGTAGACTGAAACATCTCCATATTTAAACGTGCAGTATATAAAAAAGGACACACCCACACAGATTCATTTACAGAAAGTTTCCTTAAATCCACATTTAAGTGTTTGAAAGGTGCCATCATGGAACTGCCATAAAACAGCAGTTTGAAGAAATATTTGCCACTTTTAAAAGGTATGGCTGTCTCAAGAGTCTCTTTCCAAAACTCATAAACTGGTCCATGGCTTCTTCATGACCTTTTAGGGTCTGAAACCCATTTATCTCAACTCTTTCTCCCAGAGAATGAGCATATGTCCTTTTGTCTCTCAGTACATGTACCATGCAGAATATTACGACCGTTTTCAGTCCTCCATGAAGTCTCCAAGAAGGGAGAGATTCCAAATGTTAGGCTTTGAATTTTGTTCATCCTCAGCACAGTCCGTCAATAACAGAGCTCAGTAAACAGCCATGTTGGGGTATTTGGGGGTAATGAAGGCTTTGGGAGTAAATACATCAGTGGACTCAAAGCTGAAGGGTGTTATTTACACAGTTGTAAAGTTGAAAGTATATACAGGTATACAAAGTGTATCCACACACATGGAGCCTTTCTTATCCTTATAAAATCTAAGGAAGTGTCCTGATAATTCCTGCTTTATTTCCAGCTTTATTAAGCTATCTTTCCGTGAGGGGACAGTCAAGCAGCAACTGTGTGAGTAAGTACCTTACTACACACTTGAGACGGGCATTACTTTTGTTTTTTACTTCCTTAAAAAAACATGTCTCAGTTCACTCACATGATCCAAAACAACCAGAAAAAATAAGAGACACACTGGCAATTTTCCAGCAGTGTTACATTCCTCTATCCAGACATTAATGAGATCAGTACAGATCAAGGGAGGAGAAGAGAGGAGAAAAGAAACTCATTAAGACCACAGGGACGACCTAACCCTATTATCCCTATCACACCACTGAGCCACACACTGATGATGGGAATTAAGATGTGTTGGCCTCAATCCACACCCACTCTTTAGCCCAATGCAGCAGAGTGTGTCAGAAGTCGTGCAGTAGCTGATGGG
Organism: Etroplus canarensis; assembly: GCA_015106775.1. Taxonomy (NCBI): domain Eukaryota; kingdom Metazoa; phylum Chordata; class Actinopteri; order Cichliformes; family Cichlidae; genus Etroplus; species Etroplus canarensis. The sequence goes on along the minus strand of VUQH01004323.1, from coordinate 37,627 downwards.
AAGGACGAACGTGAAGGAGTCTGTTATCTGCGCAGTTCAGCACAGCAGTATGGGCGTGTTCAGGTCAGCACTGTGCGGTGAAATGGGTCGTAGCACAACTCTTGTGTTCCCACTACACTGTGTTCTTTTTCGATATAGCCTCTGGCATCCTTTGTGCCAAACTGAGAGAAAGGCCCAAGGTTACTCCAAACTCGCTCCACGATAAAGAAAAAACATATTCATCCACTGAAGCTAACTCCCCTGCTTCCATCATTATTTCCATTTCCCTGTTAGCACACACATTTAGTACAGATGTATCCAAACAGACGTGGTATTCAAAAAAGCATGTGATTCAAAAAAGGGAGAAAAAAAGTTAGCATTATCTTTCTTTCATGCAGAGTCTCTTTTTTCTTTCCTTTTTACTTATTGAAGTTACAGGAGTTTGGTTTTTCTATGAGTCCTACGTACAGCAGAATATCTCCCATTTTCACATTGTCTATCATTACTTACAGTAGATGTCACTGAAATTCCCTTTAATGTAATCTCACACATCAGTCAGAGCTGAATAATTATCAAATACATTTCATGTTTAAATACCAGATGAAGGGGAGCAGGCAAAATGCTACAGCTAGTTCAATGATAATGTTAAAAATTATGATTAAAAGCACAAACATACATAGTGCATATGAACTACGCATTGTGTACATCTTTATATGTCTTATGCTTAAATATGCTGTCTGTGTATGTTGTGTTTGTGTGCTCAGTTTTTGTCTGTATGAAATTTAATGCAACTTATTACATATTTTATGTTACATAGCCACTGAATTGTGTCATAAAGGGTGGCTCTATGCATGTTCACATTCTGTAAAAACACTGTATGAGTTTACATGCTAAGCTCCGTGTGTGTAAGTGCTTGCATGCGTATGTGTGTGCATGTGTGTGAGAGAACACTTATCATACATGAACACTGTTATAATACTGTCGATGTGTAATGAACTAAGCACCTCAGTCTTCTCCGAAACGAAGGGCAGCAGTGAGAACAGTGAGAGATAATACTGCTGTTTTGTCAAATACACACATCCAATATATACATACAGACTGGGTGTGAAGGTAAAATAACAAACATATATTCTCACACACGCCTGAATACCGTGGCACTACGGACATACTATGAGAACCTTGTATCCTGAAAAATTACATTTGATCATCGTAAGAAAAGTCTGTTTTCACTTTGATGCTGTTCATTTTGGATCATTTATGTTTTCAACACCTGATTTTTAGATATCAGGACTTTTTTTCTAGTGTGTAACTCTACAGCAATCACACTTGTTGGCAATTTATACTCTACTTATGATGAAAAACTCTCAAGGGATTAGCAGTGTTACTGGTTAATATCCCCTTCTTGCGTTATGATACAGTTGATTAAACATTAGAAAATTGATTGGTTTGAATTAGATTCAAATAACTCAATCAAAGACCCGTTACTTCTTTTTAATCTAGTTTAACTGGATAAAACCTCAGTGGTTTTTCAGCAGATGGCTCACCAGTTGAGTCCAAATCTGGCCTGAAGGGCCTCGGTTTTTATACGCACCCAGGAATTTATAGCATCAAAATTTACACTGTCTGAATTTCTTTCTTCTTCATACAGTTCCCTCTGTGGGATAGGGCTACGCATGCATTGGATTCAGGTAAAAAAACAGAAGATTGTCCTCCTCCACACTGTCATGAGAGGATCTTTGCCTGTAGGTAACTTTCACCAGCAGCTAAAATGCTTTAGAAAGTACTCTTGTTCTGAGCTCTCCTAGGAGTTGATCACTCACTTTTCTAAGTATAAGTGCCTATAAATATTAGTCAAAATCCAAAAGATTTTTAAAACATCTTTTCTGACATGTTCACATCTTCCCAGGTTAGAAGTCCATTCAGACCGATGACTTGCCAGTGAAATTTTAACTCTCCCTCTTTTTCAAAAAGGGAGTACTGGTGAGGATGGCAAGGGTGTCACAGGTAGACCTCACGGCGTGACAATGTCAGGCAGGATGTGGTCTTGTAGTCCCCTCCTGTCCGCGTCAGGGGTATGACCTCAGGTGGGTTCTGGCCTTCTCCCCCTCCCTCTTCTTGTTGGCGCCTCCCAAAGCCAGCACTGCTAAATGTGTCATAGGATGCAGAAGTCATCTTGCGGTTCAGAAGGTTACGGTTGTGATCGCCCATGTTCCTGTTGCGGTCTCCACTACCCAGGGTGCCAAGCGGATCCCCATTGGCTAGAGGTAATCTCTGACCTTCTCCACTGACTACCACTCCAGGTTCAGAGCTCCCTGCACTGCCTGCACTCTCGCTGTCACTCTCATGGTCATTACCACGAAGATTATTGTTGTCATCTCCTGGGGCGAAGGTTGAGAGTCGTGGGGGGTCACTGCCGTGGCGCTGACGCTGCCGTGGCGAAGGGCGGACAGGCATCCAACAAGTGTCAGAATGGCCAAACTCATCACACTCCCTGGTACACTTCCCTGTCAAAGCTACATCTGGCAGTTGCCTAGCATCTGGAAACAGAAAAAGAAACAAAAGGGGTTAAAATACAAAAAAAAACCAAACAAAAAACATGTTTTTGTTTGCATCTCTGCCTTCATTTAATAAGTAATGACATACGTGGAAATATCCTGCTAAAAAGAGGGAAAAGGGAATGTAACATGGAACAGACCTGGTGTCGCTAGAATCACATGGTATACACTAAACCACAAAATGTGAAGAGATAATCAAATAAAAAGTACTAGAGAGGAGAGAGAGTTTAAAAGAGGAAGGAAAAATAGCTTAAAAAGGGTAGGTTTATATAAAGGTTTTAAAAAAGGATGTTGAAGTAAAAGGAAAAATGTTGTTGGAGCAAAAATTAAAGCTGTTGACTTCTAAAGGATGTTTTAAAAAATTTGTTTTATTTAATGTTAAATGAAAGGTAAAAGGTGAGGTCAAAGCAAACAGCTACTGATGACAAAAAGAAGTTAATTAACAGAAAATTAAATGGAAAATCTGAATGTATTAATGTGGAAGGGAAATATTAGGTTACATATTTGTGAAATCCCTTCAGGGCTTCTTCAAAAGGTTTTTAGGTCACCAGAGATTTAATGTTGATGTACTGTATCATTAAAAGTTATGGTCATTATCTATGTAAATCAATTTATCTTTTCATTTTTAGCCATATCTAGTAACACATTTATTTCCCGTTTGAGATTCTAAATTTGTCTTATTTGAATTAGTCAAAAGAAATTAGATATTTCTGTTGTAATGTGATTTTTTTTGTTAAATATGTAGAGCATCAGCAATAAATTCATGTAAACCAAACAAGCACATACTTCTGCAGAATAATTATAGCCAGCACAATGAATTCTCTGTTCAATTCGTCTCTCCATCTGACCGTGACAAAAACGTATTAAACTCCACAAAATCCTCAAGATTTCACACACTTGCTAAAGCAGCATTGAACTAGAAGCTCACTGAGAGCCACAGAAATAGTTATTCACCAAGGTCACAGTGACCCTGGTGTGTTGCCATTATTGTTGCAGCTTTGGCATGACCACATACAGAGGAAAGATGAGCAAAAAGATTAAAAGAATAACTTTTGTTGCAGCTGATCATCCTTGACAAAGAGGTGAAAACACAATTTCATTGGTGAAATGGAGGCTTGGGCAAGGCCATGGATGATTCTCTGGCACACTATACTACCACACTTTAGCTTTTATAAAATAAAATCTTCACATAATACACAGAAGCCTGACACACAAACATACTGTATGTGCAGTTCAAGTGTACACACTCAGAACAATTGCTTTTTTGTATAAGACACATTTCCATCATGTGAGGAGAGAAACGAGAAAAGACTGAGACCTTGACAGCTAGTTGAGGTTTGATGGTTTTAATGAAAGTGTTGTGTGTGTGTGTTTGTGTGTGTGTGTGTGTGTGTGTGTGTGTGTTTGTGTGTGTCAGTGCATCAGAGAAAAAAAGGGGTGAGAGAGTAAGGTGGAGAGGGCTTGTATGCATACAGCATACTGATCCTTCAGAATAAAAAAATATAAAAGTAAATTTATCCTGCAGCCTTTTTGAGATCATTAAATTCTAACTGAGGTATACTCAAAGATTTAAGGTATGTGTACCATTCTCCACATGCTCCTCTTCCCCTACGCTGCCCTCAGGTGTGGTTCGCTCATAGCCTTCCTCGGGAAGGGGCAGGGCTCCCAGCCGAGGCCCTGATGAACTCTTGCTACTTGGAGTCTCAGAGTCCTCCAGGCCACTGTCATAACAACCACCGTCCTGTGGTTGGCTCACTACCGAGAAGGTCACCCGGCGAAGGGTCCCCTGCAGAAAACAAACACACACACACACAATATGAGATTAATCATCCAGTATTCCTAATCTGAGATTCTAAATCTGAGGATTAGGCTGTTGGGCAGGGGTCTGCAAAGACATATTGGGATTATCGGAGGATGTCCGCCTTGATTATGGGCTTAGCTGCTACAATGCAGGGTAATAGTTATCCACCAATCATGCTGGCTCTACAAAGTTTTCCGTTGGCTTTTAATCCCAGTTTAGATTAAGGCTTCTGGACATGGTTGATGTTTACAAACCTCTGGACTGCCCAGAGAAACTTGATTTTCATCTGGAATGGTGCCCAGTAGTAGTACCGTAGTAGCAGCTGGGTAATATAAAGTTCACCCTCAAAAACACTTCCTTGGTGTTCCACTGAGATGAGTGAAGAATGTTCAATGATACAGTAAGTTCAGTAATATTTTAGATGTTTCCTATAGAAAACAAAAACCAGATATGCACAGATATTATTCCTCAGCCAAGGCAAAAGCTGAACTTGTCTGTCTGTCACATTAAACAAAACTTAGGTTAGGTTTTCTGAAACTTGATGGAGAGGTGGAACATACTGTACACAAAGGAAGAATCCATTAAATTTAGGTGTGAATGTGGATCAATTTTTCTTTGAAACTGCAAAACTAGGGCCTTGTTGGCTCATACACTCTAGTTAAAAAGTCTTGTCTGTGTATCAAAAGTCTGACATAGCTCCACTAGTACAAAAGGTGACGTGTTCCGTCAAAACAAATAAGATAGCCAATGTACTACATTCAGTTCAGGTCTGCACTACATTAACCTACTGCGTATGTATTTGTCTGCATAAGCTTACCAACAAAAATCTAATGCATTTATTCGATCTTCTAATAAACTGAGACTATATGTATGTTATCCATTTTTAAGATTTATATACTCAGAAGAAAAAAGGGCTTTTTGTTGAGTTCCACAGACAGGGTAGGGAAGCTAGAAACTTTAAAGACAGCGATTATCAAATTGATGATTTTGGTCTCAGTCAAAAAACAAAACTCTAAAACTTTTTTATTTCATTTTATTTTGTTTTGTTTGTTTCTATATTTTTACAAGGCCACTTATCATAATGTAGAACTGCATCAGGATCTGAATAACAAAAATAATTAAAGAACTGAAACTATGAGGCTTTCAAAAGTGGGCTGCAAAACAAACTAGTGAACCATTTCCATCAAATAACAAACAATCTAGTTCTGCACTGTAAGTGGTTTCAGATATGAATTACATCATTAATGCAAACTGAGCACTGAACCTGCTCCAATTTAAACACCCAAATCACCCCAGTCTAGTTAGTGGAGCAGTTTTCACTTTAGAGAGAGAGAAAAAAGATTGTTAAAACTTCATGCTGAGAGAATATCAGTGAGAGTTAAACGACTCTGTCTGGCCTGAAGGGATCACTCTGCACCAGGAAGCCCATTTCTATGTAACCCCACCTCCCCCCATTCCCTTTCATACTCATTTATCTGTTCACAAAATTACATCCCTTTCAATCTAGATCTGCTTTGAAACATGCAGTGTATAGGGAGGAAGTGACTGAACGGAGGACGGAAGCAGATTAGGGTGGACAAAACTTCCGCTCAGAAAGTCACCTCAGGATAATCTGGAGAAAAATTGATGGAGGGCTGGAATAAAAGCCCGAGCCAGGCCCAAATCCTCCTTTTCTTTCAAACAAAAAAAGAAACGAAACATTTGAACAGTTCACCTAATGAATGCACAAGACAAGATGAGCGACTAACACAGCAAAATTAATTAAGCAGAAGGGGGAAATTAACAGTCCACGTGTTTGCTCTGCCACTTCTTAACAACATTCAGATAAAAGGGGGTGAGAAAAAGTGACTCAGGCAGCAAGGACGGCAAGCACAAGAAAGTATGAGGAAAAAGGAAAGATATTAGACTCTAATGGAAAACCAGAAGTTCTTGGAATCTCAGTGGCTTAATTTTAACTCTCCATAGACAGAGCAATGTATTTTTAGAGCATTCACTTCGATGAAGCAGTCCAACCTCTTTTCCGCTTATTTAGACCAGGGACAATGGCTCAGAGAAGGGATAGTAGATGACTGAATAGAAGCTGGGTGTATAGTATCAGCAAAAACATGTGTAAGGATTATTTTTGTTTGTTTCTTTGCCAAGAAAATGTGTGAACATAATGACATCAGAGATGCTGACATCACAGAAACATCCTCTATTCGTGTACTTTTTTCTTCTGTTTATAAAATAATATTAACTCAACATTGTGGCAGGATGTGTTTTCATGATCACACAATTACTTCTTGATAATAGTAAAGCGAAATTATGATAATTTCTGATCACAAGGCAACAAGGGAAATAAAGTGTCAGCACACAATTACTCTATTGAAGGGATATAACAGAGGAAAAGACAGAAAAATATTTGGATTACTAAGAAATCCTTCTCATGTATGGCCATGATATTTCTATCAGACAGTTAAGTACACAATTCCATCCAAAAAGACACAGCAAGCTGAAAAGTCCATAAGGTCATTCAGCAAAACTTTCTTGTTCTGAAGCTATTTCCAGAATCCTCTGAGGTTTTTGTGACCAGCTGAGAAAAAAAAAAGTTTTGTACAACAGACGACATCCAAACCAAAATAACGACACAATAAACTATTTTAAAAATGTCCAAAATAAAAAAAAGATCTCTGTTATTTTGTGTACATAAACAGTTAAGGGCTTGCTATTTTAGCTACTCGATTGAGGAAATATACAACTATAGAAACTTCTTAATAATCATTCTTTTCTTCAATACAGCGTTTTGTTTCAGGAGGCCCAGTAGTATCTCATGATGTTCAGCAACAAGAGCATGCAAGCACCCATACACGCTAACATTTAGGTTTGAAAAGCTAGAAGTTTGCTTTTTTTTTTTTTTTTTTTTTTTTTAAAAAAATCCCTT
>VUQH01004323.1:13036-30352 GCA_015106775.1 Etroplus canarensis | reverse complement strand
TTTTTTTTTTTTTTTTTTTTTTTTTTAAGACAGATGCCCTTCCTGACCCTACCCTCCCATTTATCTGAGACTGGGGTCAGCACTAGGAGTACATTGGCTTGTGACCCCCAAAGCTTTTATCTCCTCCTGATTGCCAATGGGGGAACTTTTGCATGTGACACATGTAAACCATGTGTGAACCACTACCCTATGGTGGACACTTTTCTCCAGTCTAACCATTGTAGCATATTCATCAGACCATTTATGTGTGGCCATTTTGATGATGCAGTATAACAACAAGGCTTCTAAAAATTCCCTAATAAAATAAATGGGCAAAATGAAATAGTCCTTTCTTTGCAAAACTAAGGTCCTATAATAATCAAAAGAAGACCAGTAATGCATTTTCATAGCTTCTCAGTTATTCCAGTGTTGCACTTTATAGACGGTCACTATACACTGTCTCATGATGTGTCTTTCTAATTGTACTGTAGATGCATTACAACCATTTTGTACCTCAGTAAATCGCTTTCCTACTATACCTAAGTCAAAAATTCCTGGTTGCACACCCTTGGCGAGTCATACAGTACACATGGCTTTACGTGCTGTTACTTAATCTCATGTGTTTCCAAAGCCTCACTCTTTACAGTCTCTTCACACTAAGGACAGCAGAAATGGTCAAAAAACAGACAGCTGCTAATTAATTCATCGTCTAACTGGTCTGTCTGTGTAGAGATCTTCTCTACGCCCCTTTGAACGGGGTTGTGTGCTGCCAGACTGATGGGTAGAAACTGTATTTAGTTTTTGTGTGTAGATTGTGTTTCACAGACAATCTGGCAACTTGGGTAAAATTAGACAAACACACAAAACTTACTAATTCTTATATTTCAATTATTGAAAATAAGGCTTGAGGGTCACACAAGTTCTTGTAGTTTCCTCGCAGTTCCACCAAGAGATAGTCTTAAATCCTGTGAAAAACATGAATGTTGGCAGGTCTGCTCAACTCAGTAAAATTATGCATAAACAGAGGTACTTTGAGTTAAATGCCAGTTAACAACTAATAAATAGCTCCCTGTGGTCACCATGGGACCACTAAAGGTATAACCCCGAAAAGCTCCAATTTCTTCATGAAGCTAGGCTGAATGGTTAAAGAAATATTGTTAAAAATTCCACCTGGTGACCAATCTGTATGTTCAAAATGCCTGAAAATCAAATCAGTTTCACATCTCATGGAGGTCTCGCACTGTGCCAAAATTCAAAATCTCATGTGCGGGTGAAAGAGTTTTTGCACTGAAGCACTTGGATGAAGGATTTGGTAGTGGCAGCGGCATGGTGTCACCATGAAAGTATATGATGCCACAATCAAAATCAAACAGTTTTTACGCTATCATGATGACATGAAGGTTTTGTGGTGAAGGCAGTGGTACTGATGGTTCCATCATATTCTCACATCTTTGTGGCTATAATGGCAATGCATATCAGCTAATGTGCTCGTCATGTACAATGTTTAGATTGTTAACTATTTAAGTTTAGCATGTTATCAACCTTTGCTAATCTAGCACTAAGCATAAAGTACAGCTGAGGCTAATGTTTCAAAAGATTTGCTGATATTTACTCCAACTATCCGATTCAACACATGAAGTCTTCTTGTACCCTTCAGGTTGTTATTGAATGATTAATCATTGTTTTCAATAGAGACATGACAACTGCCAGACAGTGGTTGTCTATAATTGTGACATAAAGATTAGATAACACCTTATGGGTAATAATGCAGAAATTGTGGTTTGCACAATGGGTTAACAAACTTGCACTTCTGAAGATCAGACACTCTGTGGCTGTATGTAACATGTCATCTATGTGAGAAGCACAAACTGGGGATAGGATTGCTATATAAGAGTAGAAATCCAGCCTCCACCACAGACCAGGTCTTGATTCACGAAGATTGAGTAGCAACCTATTGGATAACTGGTGCTGGTTGCTTTCTCTGTGTGTTTTATTACAGATCTCATCTGTTCAGCCATGATTCCGTCTAATTCAATTTCCCTCTAACCCTGTTTCTGGCCAGAGCTGCCCCCTTTCATTCCTTCATCCTGATAATTTTTTATTTTCTATTTCTCTCCCGTTATCCTTCTTTGCTTTGGCCAATCCTGCAGTCAGCTCTGCTTTTCACATCTGTAACTCTCCCCCTTTCCTCTGTTCACTTCCTCCTGCTATTCTTTCTTTCTTTCCTCTCCTTGCCAGTCAGGTTTATGATGTGGCAATCGATGATGTGTCCTTGACCTCGTTATGAATCCCTCGCCGCTTCCCCACAGCAGGCTTTATTGACCCATAACTTCTCTGTGCTCCCTAACCCCCTTTTCCCACTTTTTTCTCACATCCCCCATCTTTCCCTTATTGACAAACCATGCTTCTTTTCTTTTGCCAAATGCCATATTTTGGCATCTTCTTGTTAATACATACTACAGACTGTACACTCTACATAATCTGCCTTAGTTCCTTTTGCTTCTTAACATTGTTGTCTCACTTTTTTCTTTTCACCTTCTCTCATATTTCTGCTACCCAGTAAGCTTTTGAACATTTTCTGTGAATATGGATTTCTTAAAAAGCTTTTTACATCTCCCTTTTCTTTGCTCACACCTGCAATGTGTCTCTTATTTTTCCTTTCTTCTTTGCCAGCTTCTTGCCTTTGCATAGAAAAACCTCTCTGTAAGCACTCCATGATGTTTTCCAACCGGACTGGCAAAGGAATGTTTGTTTGTGTAATTTCTTTAATTTGGTGAAGCAATTGCAAAAAAAAGCTAATTACTATAACAAGTACTATCCAAAAGGAACTACTTAATGTGGACACACATTCACAAGTAATAACACACACACACACACACACACACACACACACACATACACACACACACATATAGATGAACTGGCTAAGGTCCAGTGTGGCCTATGAATTCATGCCTGCTGGAGTATTAATTGAGTTTGACAGAGGACATAAAAAAACCTTCCCTTTAATCTGACACAGGCCATTACAGTTCAATACTGACATGGGAGCTTCACTCATCTGCACAGTAAGGTGAGCCTGCGTGAGTGGTTGTGTTTGAGTGATTATGTTTTTGTATGTGCGTATGCATGTAATGCAGCTATATTGTACAAACATATGACTACCCTGGAAGTAACTCTGAAGTTATTTCTGGCAGATCAGAGTGAATCAAATAGAAGCATGATGGGTCTGAACTAAGAATAAACTTAACCATCTGTATCTTGCAGCTCTGAAGAAAAAAAAGAGTTCCTAATATAGCTTTCATTTCAGGGCAAGAACTGTGTTGCAGTGCATGTCTGTGTGTGTGTACATATGCATGAGAGAAACTTCACACATTTATGTTTGTATTTTATAGCTGTGTAAGAGTGTGAGACTTTCAAAACCTGTAAGATGTGTTGTGTCAGCTTGTGAGACTAGCGTGTGTTTGCAGTGAGTGTGAGCCTGTGCACAGGTTGGCTCAGTCATCAAGGTAATTAGTGTGTAAACCTCCTTGCTGTCGGTTCAAAGAGAATTAACGAGCTCTAGTTAATTAACAGTCTCCCTCTCTTCTTGTTACATGTGTCTGCATATTCAACACACGTGTGTGTATCTGCACATCTGATTTTTGGTCTGTGTGTGTGTGTGTGTGTGTGTGTGTGATAGAGAGAGAGAGTGTGAGAGAGAGAGAGAAAGAGAGACAGCGCATTTGGAATTGAGTATGTGTTTGTGTTTGTGTTTGTTTATGCCTTGGTACACTCTGGTCCGCATAATGAATTGACAGGATGCGGCTTATGCATAAACCAAAACTACAAATATGGTTGTAGGACTGGAGCCACATTTCCCTTTAGCTCTTTGCTCATTCTCATTGGTGTTTGACATCATCTTTCTATAGGTGGTGAACCACAGTACAATGGCTGTTTTTTTATTATTCATTAGTGTCTATATATAGAGTGCTTAACAAATTTATTAGACCACCTGTCATAAAAATGAGAAAGCCCTTAGGGCATCATGATGTCCTGCATTTTATTAGCTCTTGGGATAAACTGCTCCTTTAAGGTCCCTAAACCATCAGCAACAAACAAATAAATAAATGAAAGGTTAACCAACATGATCTCACTTCACCCTACAGGTCCAACCTCACACATACGGAACACAACTGCATTTCAACCCAGATTCACCTTTTTATGCCCAAATTTGAGCCGGCTCACTGAGTTTCTCTGAGAAGTCAGGAATTAATCAAGCATAACATTCAACCACTAAAACTAATTTTTCTGTTCAGGAATGCAAGTAAACAACTATAATTTGACATCTTAATCAAGAAATAATAATGTGGTTTACCATTTTTTCCATTTTTTTCAGCAATCAGTAAAATTGAAAATTCATGAATAAAAATAATGATCATATTTGAGCATTAAAAATATCATTTCAGTTGAAGAGCTTCTGTATACTGGTGTACTAACCATTACAAAAAATTAAAAAGATTATTTTCGTAATTACCAATGCTGTTAATTTAGGGCAGCTGTAACACAAACCTTACATTGAGCGGAGGTCTAAAACATTTTTTGAGCACTGTATATGAAGGTCCTCTTTCATAGAGAACTAGCTCCCCAAAGTTGCCGTGCGGCCACTAAAGTATGTCCCCGAAAAGCAACAATTTCTTCATGAATTCTGACCTGACCTGACCCCAAGTGATGTGATGTGAGGCTGGAAGCCATGGTCAGTTTTAAAAAAAATGTAAATTGGATGATTAAGAAACATAACAAGTGTGTTGATTGTAACAATTCTTAGATTACGGGACAAATTCTCACTATCGACACAAATTTATTCCATGTTGTCCCTATCAGTCCACATCTGGTATACTAAATACAGACCATAAAATTTGGAACTAATTCATTTCTGGCAGCAAATGCAATATACATTTCCTCCCCTGGGATTAATAAAGTTTTCTGATTCTGATTCTAATTTTGGAAGTTTGCCTAAAACAATATAAAATCATCTTTTACTAAAAGTGCTGATGAGAGCTTTTTGCTTCTGAATGGATAATTGATAACGGTCAGTGTAAATAAATTAATGGCTATACAGTACTTACATTTGAGTCTAACATATTTAATTACACACAATATCAATTTTGTGCTTTCTTTTTTGTATACACCCTCCCCCCCAAAAAACAAAAAACAAAACAAAACAAAACCAAAATAAACAAATGTACAATGCAACAGATTGTGGCAAGACAAATGTTAAGTTTATTGAACAAGAACAAGAAATAATAGTGTTTAAATGTTTATTATTCATAACACACTTTTGATGCTGGTCCTACTGCCAAGCATCAAAAGTGTTGTGATGGATTATGCTTTCATCTTTCTTTGCCCAACATATTGCTGAATGTTCTCCTTTGTTACTGTTCCCTAAAAATAGCAGTTGGAGATTCAAAAAATATGTTTTTTTGCCTCAATGTTATATATAATATCTTTGTTTAAACAGGCCAAAGTCAGTCAATTCCTTGAATCAAAGGTCAATCAAGGAGATGCCAAACATCCTGCTTGTAATCGCTCTCTCCAGAAATCTGAAATGTTCCTTATGTTGACTGAGAAGTGCAGCAGTGTAACTTCTCTGGCAGCTATCCTTGAATGGTGATTTAATCCTGAGAAGACATTATATTTGATGCCATACATCAATTTTTTTTTAATTTATTTTTTAAACACCACAAATTGGATTGTGTGACCTTGTGGGATAATGAAAGTCTCAATTAAAACCCAGATTAATGGGATTCTTTAAAAGGCTTAACAGCTCTAGTGGTCAGAATAACCTCTTGAATGGTTAGAAAAGCTCCAGCATGTACACATGATATGGATGATGACTGAATAATCAGTTTACAAAAATATAATTAAATTAATGATTAAGTGCTTATTGAGTACTTTGATGTTGCTCTCAAAAGCTCTAAACAAATAAGTGACGTTTATTATCTAAATAACAATCTGATTTTGGATTGTACACAAATATAGCAAAAAACGGCAGAGTGAGTTGTTCAATTCCTGATCCCTCCAACTTGTCAGTGTCTCCTTGGGCAGGACACTGAACCCTAATTTGCACCTGACAACAGGTCTTCTGTGACTGATTGAAGGTTGAAAAACGCTTTATACGTGCAGAACTTTTAACATATCACTATTATCAAGAGATTTCATCACTTTATCCTGTTTCTCATAATCTGACAGTTTATTTACTACCTAAAAATACCTGAGCTGATAAAATGTCAGTCGAATGCTTATTACAGCTATAACTGTGAGGAATAAGTAAGGTGATATTGCACTATACTACTAGAGCACACACTGAAAACTAATATGCTCCTGTTGACACCACATGGGTATAGTCCAGACTTCATATCCGGAATGCTGATCAGTCAAAATGACCTTTGTTTCTGCTCTTTTGTTTTGCCACCGTTTAGAAATCATGTTGGCCTAATGCAGCCAGCAAATGTGAATGTGCTCATACTTTAAGAGTAAAGCGAATATTGGAATGAGTGAGTGAACTCAATAACAGTGGGCAGATTACAATGCAAATATTATTGAAAAATAACAAGCTTGTATTGACTGTTTTAAAGCGGGAATCCTTACACTTATGATTAAACTGCCATGTAAAAGTGCTTTGTGCAGAGACACTATTTCACTATCGATTCACACTAAGTGGCTCTAATAATGACATGTTTCATCAATTGTCTTTAATTTCAAAGTTTGCCTTTTCTTTCTTTTCTTTACTATTGTTTTCTACCATTTTAACTGCCATTTAGATTCTCCAGCTCCAGATGTCTTGTTTCATAACTGTAAAGGAATTTTTTTACAAGCACCTTAAGTGTGAAATTTGTTGGTTGGAAAAAAAATCACATGAATATCTTTTGTGTTTTTATCTCATTTACACAAACAAAGTTCATCTGTATTTTTTAGCATTCTGTTCCAACACTTTTTTTTCTGCTTTCTTTTCTTCTGTGTTTTACCACCGTGCCAAACAGCCCAATAAAATAAATGAAACTAAAATTAACTTTAACTGAGCTAATGAGTTAATTGGTCAAATTTCTATGATCTTAATCTCCATGAGTTTGTTAGAAATTCTTTTGAAATCTTTTGCTGTCAACTGTTAAATTATGCATCAAAGGCAGTGAGGAGGTGAAAAAGTGAAACATGCTGACAGAAAACATCTTGCAGTTACTGTGTGAACAGGACAGATAGGTTAACAATTTATTTGACGATGATATATTTACACCGATTATTTAAATATAGAAGTGATCTAACACTGTGTTCAAGCCCTCAGTGGCGTAATGGAGTGATGTTTGGATTGCTGGAATGCAGTTTCTTAAGGCTATGTTGAAAAGAGAAGACACCCTGCTTGCACAGGGTCATTGTTGGGTCAAGCAGAGAGGTAAAGACATGTGTCAAGAGAATGCGTAGAAGAGAATGACAGATGATGGCTGGAACAACTGATCAGCATTTGAATGGACAAAAAAAGTCTGTTAATCAGCATTTGTGGCAGGGTAAATATATAATAATAAAAGGAACAGACAAGAACTCAGAGACTGAAGTTGAAATGAAGAGATGAAGAATGTTGTTCAGAGGGCGAGACGGTGGACTGTTGTGGCATTTGCAGAATGCAGAAAATGGTTTGGAGCAGGTTGAAACTCAGCTCAGGGAGGGATGAAGCAATATGAGTGGCATTTCTTCAGCTGTCTCACCCAATGATGATGATGAGTCAAGGCACCTTATTACCACAACACACACACACACACACACACACACACACACACCTACACACACACACACACACACACACAAACCTGCATAGCTTCCATGCTGATACCGTAAATGTACACTTTAGCCACACTTGCTTGCTTATGCTCACATTTGCAGGTGTGCACTTACACACATACTCACACACACCCTCACACATTTATAACTATGCAGCATGTATGTTGCAGTGGGACCACCTCTGCAGTAACAGCAATCCTCCCTTTTCCATGCGTTTCCTTTCCCCTATTTTTCCCTGCCAGATTTCTCTGCTCTCTTTCACCCTTTGTTCCCTCTTTTCTTTTATTTCCACTTTCCCTTCTTTCTTTAACTCTTTCTTTCACTTCCTTTTTCTGCAGTTCACCAGTCTTCTCCTCCTTTCCCTCCCCTTCCTTTCTCTTCTTTCCTCTGTCTCAGTCTCTCGCTCTCCATTGCTCCCTCTAGAAGCAGGTGATGTAGAAGGGTGCTCAGCAGTATCTGACTATCAGGCCTGACTCTGTGAGAGGAATGATAATCACTGTGCTGCACTGCAGAGAGAAAAAGAAGAGAGGGAGTGAGAGAGAGAACGGGAGAAGAGGGAGGGATGGGGGTATGAGGTAGAGAAAAAGGGGGGCAAGTGCGGCAGTAGAAATGAGGGGGCAAATTAAAGTATGTGGGGGTGGAGACATAGAGGGCAAGAGAGTGGGACAAAGAGAAAGAAGAGCAAGGGAGATATAGAAGAAGGAGAAGAATATAGAGAAAATGGTTCGAAAGAATGAAAGAAAGAAAGACAGGATTACAGAAATTGAGTAGTACTTTAGTAACATATACCTTCTTGGTGTCGCGCTCCCTCTTTCCCCTCATAAAAGCACCTTCTCTTGTTCCACTCTCCTAATCTTTTCCCTCCTGCATACACACTCACACACACACTCCTCAAACAACACCACCTCTACCACCACAATAGCTTGTAGTACAACAGCCCCGCGGTATGAGGGAGAGCCTTAGCCTTGTGTCTGAATGCCAGAGAACATTAACTGCAGCAGCGAGGTCATCTGATCGGCACTATGCGGACCCACTCGCTCCCTCTCTCCCTATACTCCTCTTCAGACTGCTGCAGTCTGCTGCAAGCCCTCCTGTGGCAAACACCGGAACTACCAACCTAGCTGACTTCTGCCACACCTGTCCCGCCTAACAGTTTGGCATTTTTACGATGTACGTATGTGATTTGTTGAAGCTTTGTGGACTTTAATCACTTTCTCTTATTAGGTGCATTTTAACCCTCCCAGAAAGTTTACATTATTGTAGCCCTAACTAGTTACTGTAAGTATGTGTCTATGTGAATATTGTGTGAATATTGTTTGTAGGCATTTTGTGGAAGAATCTTTGTGCAGAGGTAGACAGGCAGAGACACTGTTTCACTGCATGTGGATCGACTGTATCGCCATCCACCACAGCTTTATTACCATCAATCTGTCCACTCTGGCATTGTGCTTCCTCCCTTCTCCCTGTCTCCATCTGGGCTCTCCACCCTGCAGATACACATTGAAAATCATTGACTCTATTCACAGCGTCGGGCCTTTGAAATGTTTATCCTTTTGTGCAGCCATGGCTGTCTATAGGGGAAAAACAAAACAGAAACAAAGGCTCATAGTGTGAGATGTGAAACGAGGCTTACCGGACAAATGCCCATGATTCAGATTAGTTCCTTTGTTGGTGTGTTTGTGTGTGCGCTGGTGATGTTCATCACTTTCCAGTGTTAGTCCTTAAAACAGCGATCTCTTATAATATCCATGACAGCAATCATTGTGAAGAAAGATGCAAACAGGATGGTGGCGTACAACTGGCCTTCTGTGTGCCTGCGTGAGTAAGAGAGTCCATACATATGTATGCCTGCTATTTAGATGGCATTTACTACCCATTCTGTGTGTATATGTGTGTGTATTTGGACCATTACACTAATAGTATGCGTGCTAGGACCAGGCTTTTTCCACCCACTGCTATTGTCCATTAAGGTTGACCAGATGAAGAGTGAACAATAGCTTCTCTGTGGGGGCCAGTGTATGAAAGAGTATAAGTGAGGATGAGGCTAAAGATACGTAGTTTTCTGCACAAGGCTGGCAAACAAGAACACACAGACGCACGCACACAAACACAACCTCCCTGTTGAGAGTGATTAGGAGTGCTGCTGTGAACAATAGATTGAGTCAATAAAGGACCTCAGAGACATCCGGATACAAGAGCAAGGTCTCTTTCCCCCCACTCCCTCCTCCACCTCTAACTCTGTTCACACTCTCATTTTTTCCTCTTTCACACCCTTTTGCATCCTGTACACTTTCTCTTCCTTCAGAGCAGCTTTCTTTCTCTGTCAAATAAAACCCCTCTTTCTCTTCACTTTCCAAACTGTTTCATTTGTCATATCTTACCCAGCTTTCTCCATAACCCTCTCATTTTCTTCTTGTTTCTCATTCTTTCTCTACCTTCCTCTTGCTCTCTGTCTCACATATACTTTGTCTCCTTTGTAATGCTCCTGTCTTTTGTGAAATGGGTGGACGGGCTGAGCTGACAGAGGCTGACACGATGGAGCGCCATGGCAAACTGAAATCCATCCTGTCAGTTTAGAATCAGTGTCACTCATTTTACAAGGTTAAAGATAGCTTTGCCTAATGTGCTGTCAGATACAAACAAGCACGTACACCGCACAGGCCTTGCCACACATAATCACAACCCACATATGCATACACTTTAACTCTAGCACACACAAATGCAAACAGACACTCACAGATGGATGCTCTGAATGCCAGACCACCACATTAACTCACCTTCCTACATATAAAATGGTAAGACAGCATATTTGTGCATACGTTTTTAATGTTTCAGACTGTGGGGATATAGAATTTTTGGTACAATTAGATTGTGGGGATCAAATTGCCATTTGGGAACCAAAAGCAAGTCCCCCCAATGTAAATTGCATAATTTAGAGGTGAAGATATTTTTTAAAGCTAGGTTAAATTTAAAGTTAGGGGATTGGGTTAAGCAAATAGTAGCTATGGTTAGTGTGAGAATAAGTCAAGAAAAAAATACAAGTCAATGTAATGTCCTCCGAAGTGATGTAAACACAAATGTGTGCGTGTTTGTGTGTGCGCAAACTCCTTTATAGCCCTATCACCCCCGTGACAGACACAGTGTCACAGAAATGTCTTGGGGTGCCTCGCCCAATGTCTTGACAATAGTCTCAGTGTGTGTGAGTGACAGAGAGTGGCTCGAGGACACAGAGGGGGTGTTATACTGGGTAGACGACACGCACGCAGATAGACTCACACATACACACACACACACACACACACAAAGAGGCAGACACACGCACATTAAAGAGAGAAGACAGTGCACTCTTTCTCTCCCTCTGCGCTATTTCTCATTCCCTCTCTCCCTGACGCAGAGAGACTCAATCATTCTCACACTCTGTCCTTTGACGCACAGGAAAAAACACAAAATAACTGCTCCCTCACTCTCTTGCTCTTTTTCTGTATATGTGTGTGTGTGTGTGTGTGTGTGTGTGTGTGTGCGCGCGCACAAACGCGGACTGTATAATTAATATGGCTTTCATTTTCTTTCAGCTATGAAGTATGCTTTTGGTATGCAAACAGACTTCTTGCGTTTGTGTGTGTGTGTGTGTGTGTGTGTGTGTGTGTGTGTGTGTGTGTGTGTGTGTATGTTCGATACACCAGAGACCAAGTGCAAAGTTGGGCCATTGAGCGGATGGAGAAGGAAGAAGGAGAGTTAATTAGAAAGCAAGGGAGAATCCAAGGCGTCCCTATCGATAACCTCACACCACACTTCAAGCGTCTATATGTACATTGGCTTCATTTTGCAATCCCCTTTGAAAATTATGTTTCAGCGTTAGAGTTAAGAAATGACTCCAGTGAAGTCATACTCAGCAGAGTTTCAGAGAGCTGAGCCTTCTACTCTGAAGTCTGCCTGATTATTATGCGACTCTTGGCATTGAAAAAAATGTTTAAAGGCGCAAATTATTCTACAACTAATTCATTAAAACAGTTTAGCTGCTGGTGAAATCATGTTTGGTTGTACACTAAAACTATAGGTATATACTGCACTTATAAGGTGTTAGTGTATATGTGTACAATATATGGACAACAGTATTGGGCCACACCTCTTCATTAATGAATTCAGGTGTTTCATTTAGTCCCATTGCCACAGGTGCATAAAATCAATCACCTAGTCATGCAGTCTGCCTTTACAAACATCTGTGAAAGCACGGGCCACTCTAAAGAGCTCACTGATTGGTAGGATGCCACCGTTGCACCAAATGA
This sequence comes from Etroplus canarensis, assembly GCA_015106775.1. Classification (NCBI taxonomy): domain Eukaryota; kingdom Metazoa; phylum Chordata; class Actinopteri; order Cichliformes; family Cichlidae; genus Etroplus; species Etroplus canarensis. Next base: position 18,278 of record VUQH01004323.1, on the reverse strand, counting down.
GTTTGTGAAGTTTTTCATTCCTCCTAAGTATTCCACAATTAGCTATAACTGGTATTATTGCAAAGCGGAAGCAGATAGGAACCACAGCAGCTCAGCAATGAAGTGACAGACCATGTAAAGTTGAAGAGCAAAGCAGATGAGTGTTGAGGTGCATAGTCCGTAAAAGTCACCAGTGCTCTGCTGACTCAGTCACCCCGGAGTTCCAAACCTCTTCTGGTATTAACATAAGCACAGAAACTTTGTTTCAGGAGCTTCTTGGCCTGGGTTTTCATGGCCAAGCAGCTGCATGCAGGTCTTAAATCACCAAGCACAGTATCAAGCATCAGATGAAGCAATGTAAAGCTCACCGCCACTGGACACTGGAGCAGTTGAAATGTGGTCTATAAAGTAAATAATCACTCTTTTCTACCTGGCAGTCTGATATACTTTTGATGGGTTTAGTGAATGCTATGGGAATGTTACCTGCCTGACTGCATTATGCCAACTGTAAAGTTTGATGAAAGAAGGATAATACTATGGCGTTGTTTTTTTCTGGGGTTGACCTGCTCCAATAGCATATCCAATAGCATACCAAGACATTTTGGACAATTCTATGCTTCAAACTTTGTGGGAACAGTTTTTCTGTTCCAGCCTGACCCACTGCACCCCAGTGTACAAATCAAGGTCCATAAAGGCATGGTTGGTGTAAAGTTTGGTGTGGAATAACTTGATTGGCCCACATAGAGCCCTGACCTCAACTCCAGCTAACACTTTTGAGGTGAAATAGACCTGAAATTGTGAGCCAGAACCCCTCACAAATGGGCAGAAAATCCCACAGACATACTCCAAAATCTTGTAGAAAGCCTCTCCAGAAGAGTGGAAGTTGTTATAGCTGCAAAAGGTGACTAATTCCATATTAATATCCACAGACTTAGAACGGTCATATAGGTGAAATATGTAGGTGACTCAATATTTTTGTCCACATAATGCGTTTACTTTCCAGTATATTATTGTTTATGTACCACTGCTGACAGCAGAGCCTCATTAGGGTTCATTTGGGGATATAAGGATTTATGTAATAGACGAAGGTTAATTTGCATATTAAAATATAACCATCTATATTACATTTGTCACATTTTATTTATGTGCTTATTTGGTGATTTTGTTTTTAGGCTTGCATATTTTTTTTTTTACAACTGATTACTTAAATTTTATTAGAACAACAGGCTGACCAAAATTGCATTTTGGAAGGAAACAACAGTCCAATCCAAATGTTTGGTTTATTGTCATGATTGGAAGATTCAGGGATGTCCTCCTAATATGTGAAAACTGCAGGGAGTAAGTTTTGCTAAAAAGTGACCTATGTGATTAAATAATAAAACTGTTGCAGACTTTAGTTTTTACATAGTGTCCATCAGCTGCAAAAACTATGTCTGAAAAGCATTGATTGTTTTTAGTCTTCTTTCAAGCAGTGAGACAACAATCCAATTACTTTTTAAAGCTATTTTCAACCCATTAGGGTAATTTAATCCTCTACTTTATCTGAAGACAGAAAAAAGACCTCTAATGTATACAATATTTCAATGACTTAAGTACTATATACACAGAAAAGCTAAAAGTTTGAGTTGAGCATTGATGGAAATTTACTCACTAATCTGCACACTAGTTAAGTCATGTTGTGTGGAATTTGGCTTCCTCACAGTCCAGATCTCACATTTTATACAAATCCCCATATGGGAATAAGGAATGAATTATTAAACCATTCATAATGATTATGCCATGTGAGAGTAACACCACTTTGTAAAAGTCATGGAGAGCCACTTTCCCGCAGCAGCGATTCAATATCCACATGAAAAAAATGCCAGCTTTTTTGATATTCAATTAGTCAACAATTTTAAATTCAATGTTTGATCACCCGGAACTGCACTGCTGCTGCCTTGTGGTTGAGATCTACTAAAACTGTGGCCATGCACAGTGAGCACGCTTAACTTCTGTCTTTTAGAAAATTCAGAAAAAAGGGGCAAAAAGAAAAAAAACCCATTGAGAGCATGTTGAGGTGAAATCGTCGATTCAACATATTTTTGATGGAAGGCTCCCTGCAAAGGCTCTGCTGGATTTAAAAGGGCCGCTGTCAGCAAAGGCCGGCATTAGAAAACACTCTCACACATCAAATTCTAATCAAAGCCTGCTCTTTTTAACAGCCGTGAAAGCTTTCATGTTAACACGACACCACGACCAAAGCTTTATTCACGCTTTTAAAAGAGACTGACCCAAGCATGTGTGTGCCTGCGCCTGACAATACACCATATCTGTGTCAACACACTCTATCCTTGCTTCTCATCTTACCGGTGATACTGTGTGTGACTCCCCTAACCGTGAATAAATTGTCTGTGATCCTCCCTTACAAAGTGTACACCTGTGTGTGTGTGTGTGTATGTATATATGCAGACAGGGATGTGCATATTTTCCAAGCCATCTCAAGTTGTCGGCTCAGATGTGAGAATTCTTTTATCCAGCCAATTAGAAGTTACCATTTCATCCCATGGAAACCTGTTTGGGGCCCTAATTGGCAGACATATTTGCATGACTTTGATTTGAATTTTTTGTGTATTTATTTTCAAATTTGTGTGTACAAATGTGGATCTGGATAAGCTAAATTAAAGTAGTTGGTTTTTCGCTGTTTCTCCTCAAGTGCCGTTAGTTTCCATCTTCATATAAGTGCTATACTTCTGAAACAAGAGGAGAGCCTCTTCAATAATGTATGTCTGATTTGTACCTGTGCACTGTTGACCCATTAGGAATCAGTTTTATGTTAATGCCTTGCAAATACTGTGCTATAAAAGGAAAAAGCCACTGATTTTAAATATGGTTTGATTAATTATGTTCAGTGTGTTTTGGTTCAAAGTTTCTGTATGTGAACAGACAGAGAGACAGACAGACACGCATGTGCACATACACATACAGACGAACACACATGCAGACACACACACACACACACACGCATACCTACACACATGCACATCTCATTCTAAATCCATTAATATGGAGTTGGGCCTCCCTTTGTAGATATACCAGCTTCCAACCTCTGGGGAAGACCACTGACAACATTCTGGAGTGTGTCTGTGGCCATTCATCCAGAAAAACATTTGGGAGGTCAAACACTGATGTTAGACGAGAGGGTCTGGTTTGCAATCTCAAAAGTGTTGAATGGAGTTGAGGTCAGGGCTCTGTGCAGGCCAGTCAAGTTCTTCTGTGCCAAACTCATCAACCATGCATTTATGGACCTTGCTTTGTGCGCTGGGGTATAGTCATGCTGGAACACAAAAAGGGCTTCCCCAAACTGTTCCCACACAATTGGAAGGATAGAATTGTCCAAAATGTTTTGGTTAGCTGAAGCCTTAAGGTTTCCCTTCACTGGAACTAAGGGGACCAGGTAAACCCCCACACACACCACAGCATTGTCACTTCTCTACCAAACTTTACAGTTGCATTCTCCCGGAACTTGCCAAATCCTGTCAAAAGTCAATCAGATTGCGAGATAGAGAAGTGTGGTTCTTCATTCCACAGAACGTTTCCACTACTCCAGAGTCCAGTAGAGGTGTGTTTTACACTACTCTATCAAGCCATGGTACTTGATAATTTAAGGCTTGCATGCAGCTACTCAGTCATTGAAACCCATGCCATGAAGCTCCTTAGGGCCCTGTCACACCATAATGATTTAACAAGCGTACTGTACGCTGACACGTCCAAATTCCTCTAAAACACTGGTATACACAGAACAGTGATGTAAATGGACGTAAACATAACGTATTGCTAAAATATATAGAATGTAATACCAACGAATGCTGGCATATTGCCAGTATTCACGACTTGAAGCCCATTTATACCACTTCCCTTTACGCAACACATACGACATTATAAGGTAGGTGTACGTTAGAAACACGTTCAGTACGACTGGAACACATAAGATATGTCTATGAACCTCAATATCCATTGGAGGTAAGTTCAGTATACGTTACACATAGGTAAAAAACACGTTACTCATAGGGTATTATTACATTTTGGGTATGCTAGATATTATCTCCACGTATTTCAACATATGAGTAACGTGAGCCACCATATGTATAACGTATCTGCAACATATGGGCCGCGTATGCGGGACGTATGAGCCATAGGCTGGCAAACGTTGGAAATTTTGTGCATGCTCAAAATTTTCTGGCAACCTCGCTGTACAGAGCATGGCGTACGGAATACTGGAGTACTTCAGTGTGCTCTTAACTCATAACTTAAATGACAGCGTATTTGCAGATTTTTTCCTACGTTGGCATACGCTTCTTAAATTGTCAAGGTGTGACAAGGGCTTTAATGCCAGAGGAAGTCCCTGGCATTAAAGCCAGCTACTGATTGTGGGGTATCTGAGGGAAGAAATTTTACAAACTGACTTGCTGCAATGGTGGCATCTATTACAGCACCATGCTGAAATTCATCAAGCTCTTTGGAATGACCCCTTCATTCACAAATGTTTGTAAAGGCAGACTGCATGGCTAGGAGCTTCACTGGGATGGGACTGGCCTAACACTTCTCTCTCTCTCTCTCTCTCTCTCTCTCTCTATATATATATATATATATATATATATATATATATATATATATATATATAAGCTCACACACACACACACACACACACACACAGCCTGTGTGAGAATGTCTGTATGTCAAACAGCTCAAACTGTTCAAAGACCTGTGTTAGAAAACCCTGGCTATTTCTTGGGTCTTAGGTCACCTAGATCTTTTGGTCTGTGTGTAAGTGTGTTTATGGTTAGGTGGATGTCTCTTATCTGGTTTATTTCTGAAATGAACAGGCAAGTGGGACTAAACAAGGACCAAACACACACACAGTATATACACTCGCACATGCACTGGGAGAAGTTTGGGTCAGTGGTATAATATGGAGCAATGCTGCAGGCAGAGGCATGCCCACTCAGATTTACGTAACTTTTTCATTAGGGCAGGTAGAGAGCTTCCCCCCTGAAACACACACACACACACACACACACACACACACACACACACACACACACACGCACGCACACACACACACACACACCGAAATAGCCTGGAGAGTCTGAGCTCACTTTACTCTCAGAGTAAAGCTCCTTCTCTCCTCTCTTCTTCTTCTAACCCTAGACCCATATACCTCATTTCTATCTTTTTCCATCCATCTCCTCCTCCCCCCCCCCCCTTCTTTTTTCCCCCCCCCCTC